>JAJEJO010005408.1:28920-221997 GCA_020662805.1 Glaucomys volans | reverse complement strand
ATTTGTAGGTAAATGGATGATGTTGGAAACTGTTATGCTAAGTGAGATCAGCCAATCCCAAAAATCCAAAAGCCGAATGGTCTCTCTGATAAATGAATGATGATGCATAATGTGGGGGGGAAAGGTGGCAAGAATGGAGGAAAGATAGCTAGCATAGAGGGAAGGGAGGGTTGAGGGCGGGTGGGGGGTAAAATTAATAACAGAATGTGTGACAGATACCATTGCCCTGTGTACATGCATGAACGCACAGATGGTGTGACTCTACTTTGTGTGCAACCAGTGAAACAATAGCTGTATTCCATTTGTGTTCAATGAATCAATAAATAAAAAAAAAAACCAACTTATGTAAGAACTCTCACTAAAACCCATTTAAGCATCACATAAAAAGTCCACATTGACATAGACAGACAAATTAGATGGTGGGAGAGGATAGAGGATCACTCATGATATTTGCTGAAGAGATAAGGACTTGCTTTGATGTAAAGTAGAAACATTTATTTCACATCTTTGTAAAAATTTACATAATTTTTAAATTTTAGAAAAGTTGAGAAATGCAAAGGCCTCCTGAATTTTCTTTACCCAGAATCAACAATTGTTTGTATTTTATCACATTCACTTTATTATTCTCATTGTCTCATCCATAGAATATAAGGTCCATGAGGACAAGAAATTTTCTGCCTTGTTTATTTATTTGTTTGGTTTTCTGCAGGTCTATCCCAGCTTCTGGAACAGTGTTGGTCATAAAATAGACTGTTAATAACACCTGTTGAAATAAACAGTTCTTGACTCTGTGAAAGAAGAGTCTGAGAGAATAGCTACAAATTTGTGTAGGAAAAAAAAACTCAGCAGGTTGAGTCTCATCAAATAAGCTCTATTATAATAAGTCAGCCAAGCCCATCAGTACTTTACAAAGGTCCTCAACTTCAGCATTAGTTTGGGATCTAAAGCTTCATTTTCCCTTCACATTGTGTATTAGGAAACAGGTGCATACAGAGAGGAAGGAATCTCTCTCTCTCTCTCTCATTTCTAAAGGTGTTCTTCCACGAACTTGTACAAAGAACTCTGCACCACAACATAGAAAATTATTCACATCTCACTCTGCCTAACAATTAGTGAACATCACATGAGCAATTCTAATGATAAAAACCTTACATTTTCTCACAAATGTGTTTTCTACAATCTTCTCGTGTATCTTCTATATTATCCCTAAGGTACATACTTTATATAGAAGGGAAACCTTCAATGAGATGATGAATTCAAGTTCCATGATAGCATGGATTATGTCTATGTGGCTTCACTAATATAACTCCAAGTCCAGAACAGTGCCCAGCACATAGTTAGAATTTTAATAAATATTTGGGAATAAATAAAGCAGTTGTTCAAAGTAAATTTTGGAACTAGGATTTGTCATGGTTATCTAACTCTAGATTGAGCACATTTTCACCTCATCAGAAAGAGTTTCTACAAGGACCATTGACTACTCTATTTTCTAGAACCATTTAATGAAAAATACTAACTTCTGCATCTCCACCTTAAACAGGATGAAGCTTTACCTATGGACTTTTCACCTCTTACTAGCTACAGAACTACCTGCTCAAAGCTACTAATAAGATCATTAAAACAGTTTGCTAACCTTCTAGGGCTCTAGTCTCTGTCAACCATCTTATTAGTGATAGCACTTCCTGTCCTTAATTTCAGACAGTTCTCTTCTACTTAGCTGGAATTCTATTTTCTTCTTCATTCATTTGTTCACAGAACTTATATTTACCTTTCAAAGATTCTAAGTTTGGGCTGGGGATATAGCTCAGTTGGTAGAGTGCCTGCCTCACAAGCACAAGGCCCTGGGTTCAATCCCCAGCACCACAAACAAAACAAAACAAAAAAAACAAAGATTCTAAGTTTGACAATAATTGAGAGACTATGGAGAAAGCTGTGATAACAGTTCCTTCCCTCACCGTGCTTAGGAAAATAACTACAAATTATTAAATTTTTAATTTTGATCAATATTATATGAGAATGTTAGAAGTGAGATTCTCACAGGGTACTAAAAATATCTCAAATGGATTATAGGTTGAACAGGATAAAAAGAATGTATATAGCACACAAGATGTCTGTCAAAAGTTATAGAATCATCACTAAAGGGACATGGTCACACAAAGCAAGAATAGGTGCACAAGAATTGCTTGACACCCCATTTCTTGCTCCCTCTACTGAATCCTTCAGCAGACAAGTGACAGTCATTAAAGTTGGTCCTATTGCTTTAAATTACAAGTTAAGATGGTACTTCTAGGAAAAATTTGTAACTCACATTGTGCTCTTCTCTCCCCCCACCCCCGCACCCATAATAATGGAGCCTCTGTCAGCCTAAGCCCCTAATTGAGGAGGTATGTAGCAGAGACTGCAGCTAACTCACAAGGCACGTGCAGCATAAGCAAGAAATAAACATTTTTTTGTTTCAAGTCAATGAAACCTCGGGAATGCTTGTTAGTGCAACATAACCTGGACTATGCTAACTTATGTAGGTCAGGAAGTTGTTTATGACCTTGGGCTACTGCTTAAACCAAGAAGATTGATATTGTACCATAATACTTTAACTAAAAAGAGGTGAAGTCATTATTTAAATTTTTGTTAGCAAACTGCATTATCCTTCCAGAGGAAGTGGACATTTAGCAGTTAGGTGATCCCAAACCATGTGTGACTCAAATTATCCAGAATCCCTGAGAGATTATTTCCACGCAGAGGCTTAATTTGGTGTGTTATGGTCCACAGCAATGACAGAGAAGGTCATGAAGGCTCCTAAAACAATGAATAAATTCTAATGTTTTAGGAAATTCACTTGATTTACCATGAAAAGCACAATTTTCCTTTATGTCAATGCACAAGCCTCAATAGAGTAAGAGTTTAATAAATATTTCTTCCCATAATCTGTGATTTTAATAAATTAACTCATAGAAAATAATAATTAAGATGAAGCATAAGTATACATTAAGATTGTTACATAACAGGTTTTCCAAAGTGCTAAAAGCATAAGTAATGGAATACTAGATGTTGGTCAATGGACTTAAGTAATTAACCACATCAATAATTAAATGTCCCTAGTGAGGTAAAACTAATGACTAAATTTCAAGATCCAATATATCACAGTGAAGTATAATTCTTGCTTATGTGGTGCTAGCCTGGTATCAGTGACATAATTTAACTTTCTAATGACCTTTTCATTCATATTTGATTAATTCCACATCAAGGCATTAGCTCATGCAGTGAGCCCTAATGCCATGGTAGATATAATTACCTAGCAGAATCAAGACCTAGAAGCACTCAGAATTACAATAGAAAATGTCATCATCTAGAAGTGCTTTGGCATTGGGAGACAGATGTAGGGCAAAATTATCTATTATTCTTGTAGCAATATAATATCTAGGTATCAGAGGGTATGAAATGTGCATATAATCTCCAACAACTTCAAATTATCCAAAGTTATTAGCAGCAATACTCTAATACAAACAACTTGATTGCTTTTCAAAAAATAAATCTGTTTTCTTTCTTTTCTTTTATGCATTGGTTTCTAGCAGTTGGCTGCCTCCCCAGTATCCACTGGTCATATGCTATCTCCAGGGATGCTTTAGGCTGATAAAAACTCAGGCATGCAAAGTTGCCAAACACTTTTAAGAAGGCCTCGATCTATTATTGGAAAAATTAACCATGCTTAAACAAAAAGGTGTTAGAGATTTGCAAAGAAGCCCAGAGCAGGAAAGTATTTCCAAGAGAAAATAGAACACACATTCTATTTTTCAAGTGGTATATGGAAAAGTTTATTTTCAAGAAGGCTGAGCCAGATTCAGTATAGGAAGGTTCTTTAAGCAAAATCTTACCTCATTTTTAATTCATCAATAAATAATTGTATATGACATTAGCACCATAGAATTTTCAAATTATTTTCACAACTGCTCCTCCAACAGTTCAGAGGAACTCCCTAGATCATATGGTTCTCCTTTCAGAGGAGGATACTGAGGCCCTAACCAAGGCCACTGAGTAGTAAATGCCAGTAAATGTCAGTATGGTACCAATTATAAAATCCAGGCCTTCCTTACTCACTCTACCTGAAACCCCATCTCAACTAAATTCTGTGCCAGCTGTGGGTACCATTACCAAACTCTCTGGGGCTTCATTTTCCATACCTACTTCATGGAGTTCTAGGACTCAATAATAAAATAAAAAGAGAAAATTTCTCATTTTCTTGATCTCCAAATCAACAGTATTTATGTATTTTTCAGAAGTCTATGCCTGGCAATCCCACAACAAAAAGAAGTTTGTTCCAGGCTCAGGGAAATGATAAGTTTCCTCTGTTCTGTACCCTCCTTCTCTAGCCCCATGTGTGTCAGCCTTAAGAAGTTCTGGTTATCGTGCTCAAACTGTGCTTCCCCATGTGACTTTCTTAGCTTGCCTTCTTGGTCCCCACAGTCTTCCTGTTTTGTTAGAGGTGTGTTGCTTTCTTCAGTAATTAGCTATGGCATACTTTGAGAAAGCCATTTGTTGATGAGGTGTTTTTGACATTTCATTTCATGAAAACATATAAAATCACAACTCTATATATTGCCAAGCAAGGTTCCTAATTTACCTCCTCATTCACCCTGTCTCTCATTCAGCCAATAATAAGAGGTTCATGACAAGGCTCAAGAGCACAGCAAGGGAGAGTGGCACCCTGGGATGCTACTCAAAGGCACCCATTGGCCACATCACTGGATAATCCTCCTGCCAGAAAAGCTTTCTTGAAATACTCTGTTTTGCTTTTTATGACTAGGTTTTCTTAGCAATCAGAACTGTGGGATATCCCCAAACCTCCCATGCCAGTATTTTAAAATTTCTTAAACAATATTATCATTACTGCTTCTCTTTATGCTATTCATTTTCAACTGCTACTGATGCACATTTAAGGACAGACTGAAATATAATTCAGTATAAACAGGCACCCAATCCTATGTGTCTGTTAATGGATTGTTTCACTTCATAAAATAAATAATCTCCTGGTTTGGTGTCATTGTCAGCTCTTTTGCTTAGTAGTTTCATGGCCACAGGTTTGTCACAATCTCTGGACTCATCTAGAAAATGGACATAAGTAATACATTCCTGCTTAACTAACCAAATGATTAACAGGATCAATTTTAGTGTACAAAATTGTTTTTTAAATAGAAAAACACAATGCAAATGAAACATGCTATTGTATTTTTACTTGCAATTCATTGGCTCTAGCATAATTATGTAGAGTTTTCTAGATAGAAACAGGAGGTTTTAATGTTTTAATAAGGGAAACTAATAATTCTGAGGAGTCTGGAAAAGACACTGGAAGGTATGCAAGGACCCTTGCCTCTTAGCCTGCTGCAGCACTCTCTTGGGGAGATACATGGATGAAGGAGGCAAGGCAGACAGATGACATTCTCGCTCTCTGGGACTAGAACTCCAAACCACAGAAAATTCCAGTAGACCTGGATTTCAAGAGGCAAACATTTTTACCTTAAATTTTTTTTCTTTTGCTTCTGAAAATTTATTATGATTATTGACAATTGTGCTGATCAGAAGTTTTGGTGTATAAATTGGCTGTGACTCATTCTGACCATGGCTTTAGTAAAACTGTCTGGTACCACAAATACAATCCACATAGTCATTCATCTAAATAATTATGCTAGAGTAAGTTCTGGGACCTGGAGAACCTGTATTTTAAAGGCAGTGGAGCAAAAACTACTCTGGCATAGTATGGAAAAGAAATTTTTCAAGAACTTTTCTGGAAAAGAGAAATTTTAAAACTTCTCTTAAATATTTTCTTATTATTATCTTGGTCTCTAAGTTTGCCCTGGTCCATGTCTTTGAATATAAAAATATCAAGATGGGAGAGAGGATTTATAATATTGAGATCAGTGCCAATTTCCTTTGCTGTAGTTGCAATCCCACTGCCTTTCATTCTGTCTGAGCAGGTGTTCCAGTGGCCTCATTTTCCGAATTCATAAGACCCAGTATGGAGACAAGCTGATAAAAAAAAGGCCTCTTTTATCAACACATAACCATTAGAAGTAATGGTGAATTAGGAGACATTAACACTGGGTGATTCTTAACTATAAATTTCTTGACAGGTTTAAACTTTTTATTCTTAAATGTATTCCAGGATTTAAAACATGCTGCTAGAGTTACAATAAAATCTGGGGTTTTTTTCCTTCGTAGTTTCAACATCAATTCAATTCTCCTTATCCTCAGTCTCGGTCTTATGCCTTAAAAAAAAATAAAAGCACTTGGGAAGGAAGTAAACAACAGAGAAGGACAATCTTGATAAGCAATAAGCAACAAAGATAAAAAGGGATGGGTAATGCTTTAGTGGAAAGTATCATTGTAAGAAGCGCTCAGAGAGGGTTTCTTTCACTCATAAGTAGGTCATGCTCAAGGGAGTTTGCAACATCAGCACAAGCAGTTCAAAAATATTGTATGTAATTTCTCCTTTAGAATTCAATCCTTCATCCCAACTCATGGACCTCCAAAGATACGAAGAGGCAATATTTGCCACCAATATCTGGAAATTCATTTCAGAACAGGTATGTATCTGTGGAGGCAGTGGGTATTTGTGATTGATATAACATGACTAACTGGTCCCTGTTGCTTTGGATTCCAACTGAATCCAATCAATTGTAGAAGAAATATAGAAGAAATTGATTAGTAATGGAGTGCTAAAGTTTGTATTCTACACACTTAAGTTTTTATTCTACATAATATGTAAGTTTTTATTTTCATAATATTTATAGCATATTGCAATGGCATTCTACATTTTATATATTTTATTTTTAAAAAACTATGCCCATAAATATGAACTTTTGTGGTATCGAGACCTATAGACAATGCTAATAAAGATAGAATCATTAACGTTTTTTCAGAAGACATGAAATGTACCATTATGACAGGAAGCAGCACTGTGGTAGTGGTCTATTGTCGTATGTGACATGGTGACCCTCATTGTTAGCTCATAGAAAGTAAGTCTGATTTGAATTTGTAATATTGAGACTTACCAGAGATTTTGGCTGGGTTCCTAAAAATATATATAACTTAGTGAAAAAAGTTTTTGATGTAAAGTCACAAGGTGGGGGGTAGATTTGCAAAATGAGGTGCTACCCATGAGAGGATATATTTCATCTAGAGAAAAATAGTAATGTCTGTTGGGAGTGGCGAAGCATGCAACTGATGGAAAACTATTTATGTCTTAAGATCATGCCTCAGCTTTAATTGTTTTCCTATTTGTGTGTAGTATATGAATGTGTGGAGTCTGCTTAAATAGATATCTATCTGTGACCTCAAAAACTCATGATGTAGGATGGAATCTTGGAGATAAAATTAATTGATTAAAACCTCTGACACTAAGCAAACTTGCTTTAAGACTGAGATGAACTTATTTTCAAAACATGAGAACTTGAAAAGTCAAGGGAAAGGGTTAGTGAGTGCTTTGTAACAAAAATAAAAGGCTCTGGGCTATTTATTAGCAGATTATCATATTAACTCTAAGATAGATTAAAACACTTTAAATTCTCTTCAGTCACAAAGCCTGATGTAATCACTTTGCAAGTTATCTTGACAATGCAAGTTTTAGTTTATTTGTTGGGGTGGGGGCAAGTATATAAAGCAAACATTTAAAAATTCTAGTCATCAAGTGCCAGTACATGAGAGAGGGATTTCTGGGAAATGAAAGTCCCTGCAGGAGAAACAAGCAGTTTAGCCTCCAACAAGGAAAGAGGTGAGACATCCTTCTTCCCCGCTGCCCTAAGGCCTACAAAAAGCTATTCTCCACCAACAGCAGAGCACTTACGTGCACACTGCCGCAGCCATTCCGACACCTGGGAACAAATGGCAGAATGTTATTTCACTCCTCTGAATAGAACCTTGCAATTTAAACAGCAGGATTTCAAGTGTTTTATCAACAGCATACTACTATCTATGCTAAAAAAGAAAGAGGAAAAAGTAAATCCTCAAAAACAAATCCCTTAACGAATACAGAGGAAGGCATAGTGAACTGTATGTTTAGAATAGAAAAGTTGTCACAGCACACAGCAAGATGGGAGTCATTCAGGATGGTAGTGAAATTGCCTTTTTTCCTTTCTGAACTTCCAACTATGCCCTCTACTTTATTATTCCTCCTGTGCAGGGTATCAGAATACACTCTTTAGAAAGTAACTGTTTGACATTGGCTACCTGGTTGAAATTTTGTGATTTCACCAAGGGTCATCACCCCTGAGATTCAGAATGACTCATTTCCACAATGTTAACAACACCTGAACCCTGGTAAATTGTCACTAGATCACCTGAAGAGCACTTTGGTCAGCATAGCCCTGCTGTCACTGCTGAATCTGATAGGTTCTTACCTAAGGTTCTGCACTCCGGACAAAGCTCAGACATCACATGACTATCTCAAACTTTATGAAAAGATGGAACAGAATAATAAAAATGTGCAGAAAAAAAAATCTAAGATTTCTGTTTAAGGCTAGTGCTCAGTACATAGAAATCTCAGGAATTACAATTGTAAATACCTCTGGAGGTTTCAGTGGATTTCATAATGCTTTGGTAAAAGATACTTTGACCACTCATTCTAAGTTAATGCTTTTATTTCATCCTACAGATAGATTCATTATTTTATAATTGTGCATAAATGTACCAGAATTTAAGATACTGTGAATTCTAGACAAGAACTAGGCACTCACTCTTAGGAATTCATTGTCTACTTAAAAGTCAAGATATTGGTACTTGACATATTAAGACTGTAAATGATAAATTAAGCAATGTCAGAATTTTCAGTAGATAGTAAAAAGTCAGTATCTAGATGGTGGTTTAGTTAACCAAATGCCACAAGTTCATAATTAGGAAAAAGGTTGAGATGAGGTAGAATGAGAAATGGATCTTGAAAGGTTTGTTAATATCTATATGAGCAGAGGTGAAAGAAAAAGTCATTTTCAATGTGGTCTAAATTAAAATGAATCTGCTTTGTATGGGGACATGAAGGTGACAAAACTGATTTCAATCAGTGATATACATAAAGATGTTCTTGAAATTAACGTTTGAAAAGTAAATTGTATTTAGATTGCAAAGTGATTTGTATTTCAGCTTGAAGTATAAATTTCAATGTTACTAACTTATATCCTACCTTGGTCTAAAATGTTTTAAGGTAGCTTATCAACATGTAGCTAATAAAGAAAAATAATCTAATTTATACCTCAGAGGAAAAAATACTCAAAATATTCAAAAAAGATTTTAAATATTTAAGATATACCTAAGAAAGCAGTTAATATTTAAGAATGATACTATAACATGCTATATACATTTCCTAAAAATGATTAACAAAACTAAGTTTTATCATTTTTTCATAGTTCATACAAAAAGAAGAAAAGTACCGGGTATCATAAGGCACAAACAAAATGCTCAGTAAAATCAAAACTGATACTAAGATCAGAGACCTCAAAAAGAACTTAGTAAATAACACAATAAACAACATCCTCAACAATGCAGCAAAATAAATAACTAATTAATTAATTAATAGTACAGGTTTCCAGTACATCACTAACGGTGATAGCATACAAAACCCTAACGAAGTAGTCTTTAGGAATTGTACTGTTGGAACATGTTTTGCAGTGGCTCTCTGGTTTCATTCAAATCAAAGGTTTTGGACCATTACAGACTTCTGAAATTGATGCATATTAACACAGCTGATAGAAGACTTTCTTCAGACCCTCTCTTTGTAGCAAAAAATACAACCTTTGGAATGGTTTCGTCCAGCCTTAACTCTGTGAAAGATACAGCACATTCTCAAAATGAGTGTCCTTCCCTCCCTGAGTTGCCAACCAAATCTTGAAGCAACACGTAAGGTTGTAGGAACCATCCATCAAAACTGGGAAAGCTTCAACCTGGACAGACAGACAGCTGGTTGTCAAGAGCTCTATTTGCTTTCAAATTCATGAGGGAGATTGATACTCCTTTCCTACCTTGTATAGAACAAGAAAGCCTGCCCAGTGGAAACAGCAGTCCTTTCTGAAGAAGGTGCTATTCAGCAGCAAAGAAGGAAATTGGTCGTGAATTAATAATCTTGTTTGGCAGCAGTTGCATGACACTTGCCCACACTATGCACCAAGGAAGCTTTTCTCAGTCCTTCATTTTCTTGACTAGTGAATTAACTTACGTATTTTACAAAAGAAGTGCTTAATGCTATAATCATTTCCATCTTCTGACATCTGCTTCATGCCTATCTTTGTCAGCCTAAGATATGCCACTTGTCAGTTATAAGTGAATCAGGGTATATAAAAATGTAAAAATGCTACCTTACATTAGGGAGATATGAAGGGCCTTAACAGAAATTGACAAAAGTCACCAAATCTAAATCCTGAACTTTAACCTGAAATTGGCAACTTAAAGTTAAAATTTCTCACACAGGCCTTATTGGATAACCTTAAAGTAGATAGAAATTCTAACAATTAAATTCTAAAATATATTTTGTTGACCTCATAAAATTTTTTGATTAGTAAAAACATTAGATATTTATTACATGATTTTACATTTTATTTCTTCACATAATTATTTTATATTTAACGGCATTTATATTTCTAACATTTATGAAAAGCTATAACTTGTTTCAATATAAATAACATTCCCTGATAAATAATAAATGTAGTTGCCTTTATCAAAAATCATACAAAATTGAAGTAAAATGATCTAATAAAATGAATAATCATTCTTTAAAAATAAATATGTCATGCTATTTAGAGCAAAATTGTGAAAGGTCCAAAATGGAATATAGTATTATAATTCAAATACTTAAATTATTTCATAAATAGCAGTGGTATCTTTGTGACATTATAGATTTGCTATAATAGAATCACTTTCAAATAGCTCTCCAAAAATGTCATTTAAAACTCTTATTATGAAAATGGACTATGAATAGTGTTATTGTGGAATGTATCAAATCAATATATGGCTCATTATTTTTAGCTATACACTTAGGTTTATTTCCACCCTTGTTATATACCTTTGTAGGTCTGATCATCATCTAATAGAACCTGCCAGCAATTTTTTTCTCTTCAGTGGTGTGTGTGTGTGTGTGTGTGTGTGGTCATGTAGAAGCCAAGCTGTAGTGTGGCACATAGGGTTTTTTTTTTTAATTCTACATTTCTTAGAGGTGCATTATAGTTGTACATAATGATGGAATTTGTTGTTACATATTTGTACATGCACAGTGTTTTTTCAATGGACAGATTTAAATTTGCTTTTCTCAGTATCATCATAACTAACACAGAAAATGTCAACCTAATGTTAACTCACTTCTTCCTAAAAACTTGAAAAAACAAAGAAAGGAAGCAATGAAATCAAAGAGCTTTGGGTTAATGAGAATAAAGTTGCAAGACAACTAAGAAAAGAAAAAAAAATCAATGGTAATGTACTAGTGTCTCACAAAAAACAATTTGAAAAGTAGCTTGTATTCTTTTATCACCCAATCTATTCATTATTGATAGCCTTATATATGTTTTTCATATGAAAAATACTCTGTGAGGAATTGGGGATTCTAGAAGATATGTGGGTTTATTATGAACTCAATATAATTCCACACAATAGAATATTATTAAACTTCTATGAAACAAAATTATAATGCATTATAGAATGAAAAGGATCTATGAATAAGGTCTATTCCATTTTGTTTATAAACAGACATATGCAAGCATACACACACGCACATACAAACAAATTAAAATGGTAAAAGGGAGAATCTGAATAAATGATTATTATGTATGGTTGTAGCAAGAGGTTGTAGAGTTTTTAAATAAACTTATGCCTTTCTATATTCTCCTTTTTTTGCAGTCAAGATATATGAATTATTAATGAACAAATTTTATGGGGATCATCATTATAAACTACAAAAGGCAAGGATTATTCTAAAAAACTAACATGTAGGTGGAATTTGTACTCATTCAACCCTTATACCCCTGTACTTGGTAAATTTAAACAAATTCATATCAACAATTAGGCTATAAAAATGAATAAGACTTATTGTTCTATATAAAATGACTAAGCACAGTTCACCATACCTTTCAGACTGACTACTGTTTTTAAGAAAAAAAAAAAAGGACAGAATGCCATTTGACAGCACCATAAATTACGTATTAGGTAAGATGAGCATTTGAGTAATCACCAGATTTGTGTTGAATTTACCATTTTTTCCCCTTAGGACTTCCTTTATGTGGCTCTTAATGGTGCAAAGTTCAGCAGAGGGTGGCAGAGACAGGGTGATTGAAGTCTTAGGTGTCTTAGCAGGAGAGCTGGAAAAGGGAATCTTAAGACATCTGAAAGAACCAAATAGAACAAAGCACTCAGGAAACACACACACACACTCATACACACACACACACAAAACCTAAATCGAATAGAATTATTTTTTAACTAGACTCATCACCAAGTTGTGTGTGTGTGTGTGTGTGTGTGTACATTAAATGCCAACCAGCATATCAAAGACGTTGAGAATTGACTTGACAAGGAAACATCCAAGTCACTTCTATTTAACACTTCAATGGAAATCCTACCCAGTACAATAAGGAAAGAAAAAGCAGATAAAGGCACTGAAATTAGCAGACTAGAAATGAAAAAGTTGATAAATAGATTATCCATATAGAATCCCCCCAAACTGTGCAAAAATTTTTTTAAGAAACCTCCCAGAACTAATAAAGGAATAGAGAAATGTCCCAGGACACACTCTAATGCCACAAAAAATTCCATTTTATTGCTATATATATTATGCATGATTGAAAACTGAAATTTAAAACAAAATAATGTCACTTATCATTAAAAATGACTGAGTGATCATAATAGAAGATAGGAGGTAGCATAAAAGGGTAAGTGAATTGAAAGGCAAGGATTTCAACAAAAAGAAGAGAATCTCCATGATCTATTCAACAACAGCAATCAGTTTAATGTATGTGTAATTGGGATTGCAGAAACAGACAAGAAAAAGTGTTAAAGAAAAAATTTATTTGAAGAAATGATGAACATACTTTTCAGAATTTATCAGGGGGAAAATGCAGCATATAGATCCAGGAAGATCAGCCAATTTCTAACCAAGAAAATAACAAAGAAAATCACACATATGAAAATTTATAATCAAACTACTAAAACTTAAAGAAGAAAAAACATCTTGAAAAATTTCTACCCACACACAAAATCTGGGAAAAGTTATTTGAAAAAAAAAAAAAAACATTAAAAAATGTTTGGCTAGAATACTCAGAGTTGGGAAAAATGCAGTAGACATAAAATTGTAAGGATACACCTACTATGTTTTCATGTATAATTAGCAACATTTAACATTTTCTCTGAAAGTTTTGTCTATAACTTCAAAGTGATGAAAATAAAACAGTATCATAATGTGAAAAATGGTCTTAGCTTCTCCAAATTGTAGTAAAAGTGTCTGAAGGACCCCTTGAGCCTTACTTCCATTATTCCATGCACAAAGATATGGAATCCACTTGGAATATCGTCATGGAGATGGGAAGAGTAATTCAACCAAACATTTCTTAGTGGTTTTTTGCAAATTTTAATTTACAATCAACTTTATTTGACCAAAATCCAATATAACTAAAAACAACACAAATTGTCCCTCTATATTAACTATCAAAATTGATAAGATTTGCATCAACAAGAAAATTGAAATGATAATGATTAGCTATATGAAAAGTAGAAACATCATTCTAAAACTTATGGGATGCTGTGAATTTTTGCTGAAGACAAATCAATAATTTTAACGATGTTCATCCTTAAAGGACAAAGGACAAATAATACTCACCTTTAAAGGCTAAAATAGGAATAGCAAAATAAAGCCAGATAGTATGGTAGAATGAATAAATAAAACTTACTCATATAAAAATTGGGTTTATATCTACTTTCTCATTCGTTTTTCTTATGCTTTTTCCTCTCATTTGTTAGTTACATCTCTGCTAATCAAATGTTTATGTTGAAAAAAGTAAAAGCAAATCAGAAAATTGAGAATGAGAAAAAAAGATACAAAAAGAGACACAGCAAACAGTACAGTAATTGTGACAGAATAGAGCATGGAATTCTATGGCAATGACCTAAAAAGCTAAGGAAAAAATTTGTTCTATCAAGTTCATAATTACCAAGATTTTCTCAAGAACAAATCAAAACACAAATAACTCAGCAAGTATAAATGAAATTAGACAACTAATTAAAGAAAAATTATTGAATGAAAGTCAATGGGAACTAGACTAAATTGGATCACTTTAAATCCATTATAAAACATTAAATTAAAGTTTATTTGAATGCTTAGAAACAAGAGTGAAAAAATGGTAATTAATGTTGAAAGTCAGAACAACCTTAATTTAAAAACTTTATCGGGGTAGGACAAATTGAAAACTTAGGCTAATCATAGTTATAAATATAGATACATCAAATCTTAATCTAAAACAGCTATATATCAAATGAACAGAACATTATGACCACAGAGCATTAATTCAGGAATGTTAGATGGACTGAGTTGAATAGTGTTTCCGCACCCCCTCCCCCCAAAATATGTCCATGTCCTAATTTTCAGAAGATGTGAATGAGTCCTTATTTGGAAAAAGGGTCTTTGCATATGTAATAAAAAATGTTCAGATGAGATCATCTTCAATTATCCATAAGGGCCCTAAATCCAATGACAAACTTCTTGTAAAAGCAAAGAGGACAAAACAGGAGAAGGCCATATGCAGACAGAGGCAGAGACTGGAGTGACAAAGTCACAAGAAGACCAAGAGCCACTAGGAGCTGGAGGAAGCAAGGAGCGGTCCTCTCCCAGACCCTCTGGAGAGTGGGTAACCCTTGATTTCAAATTCTGGTTCCAAAAATTGTAAAAAATAAGTTTCCAAGTTTTAAACCACAGTTCCCTGGTAGTTTGTTATACAGTCTCAGGAAACTAATGCTCAAGTGTACAAGAAAGAAGCAGCCATTTTTTCCCCAAAAAGTAACAGAGCATTATTGCCCTACCAAAATGTTAAGAGTATTTTTGCTATAAAACAAGCAGTGCCTAGATAGTAATACTTGTTATGATGACAGTGACTTAAGAAGAAAAGAATTAGCAACAGCTCTGAAACCAATGACTCTCTACTGGTACTTCTGACCTCAAATATCCTATTAAACTTACTGATGGTATTTTCTCATGAAAATGGAGATACCTAAATGTTGAATCTATTCAGGAGGCAATACCTACCCTGCCTTTATTACTTATTTTAAGTAAACTTGAAATTTGAAGTTGTAGCAAGTTGGCTCTCTGGAAAATGGAAGGTAGGTAATCAAATTATCTGTCAATCAAGGAAGCATACAAAGGAGATGCTCCTTAACTGAAATGGCTGCCTTCTTTTCTGAGCAACAAATGTCGCTTGGAAAGAACCTCATCCATTAGTCCGGTGCTAGAATGTTTCCTCACACAAAGAGAAAAGGACACTTTGGGGAGCTATATCTGATTTTTGTTGAACTCCTCCAAGACAGGATGTGTTACTATTACCTTATTGGCCATATGTGTTTGAATCATTAGTGAATTAGCTACTGGTGGGATTTATGATTCACATGACCCTGCTTAAGAGTGCATCCCTTGATATTATCTCATGATGGGCTATTCACCTGAAGAGTCCTACAAATCCATTAATAAAAGAAATCAAAAAATAAAATAAATTTTGCAAAAAAACCTAAAAATATTTACTTGAACTAATACAAGAATTGTTATAAAAAATATAAACATGTCAAGATAAATGGCTCTTTTCTATTCTGTTAAAAAACAGATACAAAAATTTAAAATAAAATATAAAATATCTAAAACTAAATGATGAGAAAATGCAGGGCCTATGTGAGGAAAATTATAAATCTATTGGACAGAGATTAATAAGACTTCAACTAATTATTCTATAATTTTGTACACAATGATTAATAACTTAAAAATGCCCATTCTCCACAAAACTAAAAATAAGTATAAATACAATTCTAATTACTATTCCTAAAAGATTTTTGATAAACAGTTCAGGTAAAATGTCTTCAAGTACATGGAAGGTAAATGTCAAAAGAAAGATGAGAAATATGCAAAAGGAATAACAGTAATAGGAATTGCTCTACCAGACACAAAACATATTCAAATACCACTTATTTAAAATGATATAATATTCATATAGGAAAAGTTTATAAAGCAATGGAAAAGAACATAAAATCTAGAAACAGTTCAATATACATACATCTATATCCTTAATATAACATAATTTGGTTATTAATTCCATGAGAATATTATTCTTTAATAAATAATGCTGGCAACTTAACATGCACTTGGAAGAAAATAAATGGAAGGATAATAAATTATGCATATACAAATTGACATCTTAAGAAAAATCTAAGAGATGAAATAAAAACTTTCATGTGTAAGAAAACTTTGAACCCATTATTAGAAACTATTAAATTTTTAATATGATTCAATAATAAAACTTTAACACTGTGTTTTTTCTCTTTTTTTATGTGATGCTAGGGATTAGGTCCAGAACCTCACACATGCTCCGCAAGCACTCTACCACTGAGCTAAATCCCCAGCCCCAAAACATTAAAACTTGTATTAAGTCATTAAGAATTAGTATAAACAAAGGATTAGAGCTATAGAAATTGAGTGATGCTCATGAACAATTTTTGTAATAATAGTGAAATATACAGAAAATGCATAAAATGTAACCATGTTAAGTATAGCAATGATAAAAATTATGTGTATGAATATGCATATTTATATTTCTGTGCATATAAATGTTTACATAGAATCATGGAAGAATGGAGAATAATGAAGCATGTATGGTAGTGTTTTGCCTTTGTTTGTTTGTACTACTAGGGGTTGACCCCAGTGACACTCTACTACTGAAATACATCCCTGCCCTTTTTTTATTTATTTTTATTTTTTAAATTTTGAGACAGGGACTGACTAAATTGCCTAGGCTGGTCTTGAGACTGTGATCATCCTGCTTTAGTCTCCCAAGTTGTTGGAAGTATAGGCATGTGCCACTATGGTTTATGGTAGTGTATAAAGTGGTTTGCTTGGGTGTGAAAAGGAAAACCTTATGATTGAAGAGAAAAATGGAACTTAGAGGGAAAATTTGAAAACTAAAAAAAAAAAAATTACTTTAAAAATCTTGTAATATATGATTTATTTATGCAAAAAAAAATATTTCATAGGACCATGATTTCTGTTATGGTTTTGATAATGAGATGTCCCCCAAAGCTGCTATATTAATGCAGGGATGTTCTGAGGTGAAACGATTAGACCAGAGAGGTGTAGCCTCATCAGTCTGTCCTAATTTGAATGAACTGATTGGGTGGTAACTATAGTCAGGTAGGGTATAGATAGAGGAATTGGGTCACTGAGGGTGCAAGGGTGCATCTTCCCTGTGGTTCCTTCCCCTACCTCTCTGTGCTTCCTCACCTTACCATGAGGAGAGAAGCTTTCCTCCACTGGACAATTTCCCAATGATATTCTGCCTCATCTCAAGCCCAGCATAATGAAGTTAGCCATCTATAACCTCTAAAACCATGAGCCCCCCAAAAAGTTTCCCTCCTGTAATGTATTCCTGTCAGGTATTTTGGTCACACTGACTCAAAAGCTAACTAAAACATCTCTAAATAACTCCAGTTTCCCCAAGGAACTTTGAACTAAGACCTATTTAGCTTCAGAGAGTTCAGATTTTTACATTAAGTCCAGTCTCAGTAGAAAATTAAGCACCTGTTTTTAAGTCTGATTGAAATCTGCATTTCAGTACTTATTATTTGGACAAATTAACAACAACAAAAAAGATAATGTATCTTTTCTCATAGATGTATGGAAAGTTGGAATTTTAAAATGTATTTTTGGAGCTCAGGTCTTCTGGCGCCATTTTACGGCATCTCCTGGAGAGAGCTCCCGCCTGTGGCAGTCAGAATCCCCAGCCAAAACACGGAACTTAGGCCCTTCGGTGCCATTTTACAGCATTCCCGGGAGAGAGCAATCGCCTGCAACTGCCTGAGCCCCCAGCACGGACTTCAGGCCTGCCTGGGCTTTCAAGCCAAGTGTCTCCACCACTGAGCACAGTTCTGCGCCCAGTGTCTAGCTGCATCTGATCCTCTATCAACACCAGGCTACCTCTGCCCAGAAGCATTGATCATTCCCAACCTGGAGGTAGTGGGACAGCACCCTTCTTGGGTCACTGCTTGATCAAGCACCTCTCAAACATCAGGCCATTGAAAAATAAGAGGTTTGAACTGCACAGTATATTTTTATCGCAGAATGTTTTTAAATTAATTGTAATATGATGATTATTCCTAATGTACCCACTATATTCCTACCTTTTTCTTTTATTATTATGCTTATCACTCTATCTCCCTCTTATATATCCGTTTCCTTGGAAAATCTCTTTTTTCTCACACTTAAAACCTGTTTCTTTTAATTCCACTTCCACTATTCATATGACATAGTATATCTATAGACTCACTTCTTATCTCATTAGTGTTTTGTCCTATACCCCTCCTCATTCTCCCTGTCCAACATTAGGATTTGCAGTCCTTATTGCAAACTTACTGGTTATGCTGTAGATAATAATTTGAACTCATTTCTGTTTATTAAGACAACACTGTTAATATCTTAATAGGACTATTTAGATTAAGGACACATATTGTTTATATGTTTGCTGCCAATAATGATCTCTCAATTCAAGGGGAGGTATTGAAAATAGGCAGGAACCCAATAAGTCTTTAAGGGGAAACTGCAATACCTAGGATTCGCACTACTAGAGGAGAAGATACACTAGCAACATGAGAAAACATGGGAATAAAATGTCCCAAACAAAACCAGATACGACACCAAAAGAACCCAATGACAACATGGCAGAAGCTTTGTCAGAAAGGGAGTTGTACATAATTAAAATGATCTGAGAAGCGAACGAGGAGTCAAGAGAGCAAATGCAGGCAATGCTAAAAGAGCAACTGCAGGAAGCAAAAGATCATTTCAATAAAGAGATAGAGATTCTGAAAAAAAAATGAACAGAAATCCTTGAAATGAAGGTTACAATAAACCAAATTAAAAACTCAATAGAAAGCTTAAACAACAGGCTAAATCACTTGGAAGACAGAACCTCAGGCAATGAAGACAAAATATTTAATCTTGGTAACAAACTCAACCAGACAAAGAAGATGGTAAGAAATCATGAACAGAAACTCCAAGAGTTATGGGACATCATGAAAAGACCAAATTTAAGAGTTATTGGGATTGAGGAAGGCACAGAGACACAAACCAAAGGAATGAATAATCTATTCAATGAAATAAAATCAGAAAATTTCCCAAACCTGATGGATGAAATGGAAAATCAAATCCAAGAGGCTTATAGGACACCAAATGCACAAAATCACAACAGATCCACACCCAGGCACATTATAATGAAAATACCTAACACACAAAACAAAGACAGAATTTTAAAGGCTGCAAGAGAAAAACATCAGATTACATAATGGGGGAAACCAATATGAATATCAGCAGATTTCTCAGCCAAGACCCTAAAAGCAACATATTCCAAGCATTGAAAGAAAATGGATGCCAACCAAGAATCTTATACCCAGCAAAACTTACCTTCAGATTTGAAGATGAAATAAAATCCTTCAATGATAAACACAAGCTAAAAGAATGCACAAATAGAAAGCCTGCCCTACAGAAAATCCTCAGTAACATATTCCAAGAGGAAGATATGAGAAACAACAATGTAAGTCAGCAAAGGGAGGAATTACCCTAAAGGAACAGCCAATTAAAGGAAAAACCAAGTAAGATTAAAATCCAAAAATAAGTCAAAATAACTGGGAATGCAAGTCATATCTCAATAATAACCCTAAATATAAATGGCCTAAACTCATCAATCAAAAGACATAGACTGGCAGATTGGATTAAAAAGAAAGACCAACAATATGCTGCATTCCAGAGACTCATCTCATAGAAAAACATGCCCACAGTCTAAAGGTGAACAGTTGGGAAAAAACATACCACGCACATGAACTGAGTAAAAAAGCAGGAGTTTCCATCCTCATTTCAGATAAAGCACACTTCAAGCCAAAGTTAGTCAGAAGGGATAAAGAAGGACATTTCATACTACTTAAGGGAAGCATAAATCACCAAGACATAACAATCATAAATATTTATGCACCAAACAATGGCGCGTCCATGTACGTCAATCAGATCCTTCTCAATTTCAGGAACCAAATAGACCAAAACACAATAATACTGGGGGACTTTAACACTCCTCTCTCACTGTTGGACAGATCTTCCAAGAAAAATTGAACAAAGAAACCATAGAACTCAATGACACAAATGCTAATTTAGACTTAACAGACATGTATAGAATATTCTATCCAATTTCTTCTCAGCAGCTCATGGATCCTTCTCTAAAATAGACCACATGTTATGCCACAAAGCTACTCTTAGCAAATACAAAAACATGGAGATACTACCTTGTATTCTATCAGATCATAAAGGAATGAAATTAGAAATCAATGATAAAGTTAAAAACAGAAACTACTGCAACAACTGGAGATTAAGTAATATGCTATTGAATGATACATGGATAACAGAAGACATTAGGGGGGAAATAAAAATTCTTAGAGGTCAACGAGAACAAAGATACAACACATCAGAATCTCTGGGATACTATGAAAGCAGTGCTAAGAGGAAAATTCGTTGCATGGAGTGCATTCAATAAGAGAATGAAAAGTCAACAAATCAATGACCTCACATTACAGCTCAAAGCCCTATAAAAAGAGGAACAGATCATCACCAAAAGTAGTAGAAGACAGGAAATAATCAAAATCAGAGCAGAAATCAATGAAATTGAAAAAAAAGAAACAATTCAAAAAATTGACGAAACAAAAAGTTGGTTCTTTGATAAAATAAACAAAATTGACATACCCTTAGCCACACTAATGAAGAGAAGGAGAGAGAAAATCCAAATTACTAAAATTCATGATGGAAATGGAAATATTACAACAGACAATTGAAATACAAAACATAATTAGAAGCTCTTTTGAAAATGTATACTCCAACAAAATAGAAAACCTGGAAGACATCAACAGGTTCCTAGAGGCATATGAGCCACCCAAACTGAATCTGGAGGACATACACAACTTAAATAGATCAACTTCAAGCAATGAAATAGAAGTAATCAAAAGCCTACCAACAAAGAAAAGTCCAGGACCAGATGGATTCACAGCCGAGTTCTACAAGACCTTCAAAGAAGAGCTCATTCCAATACTCCTCAAAGTATTTCATGAAATAGAGAAGGAGAGAACCCTTCCAAACTCATTCTATGAAGCTAATATCACCCTGATACCAAAACCAGAGAAGGACACGTCGAGGAAAGAAAATTTCAGACCAATATTCCTAATGAACATAGATGCAAAAATTCTTAACAAAATTTTAGCAAATTGCATACAGAAGCATATTGAAAAGATAGTGCACCATGATCAAGTGGGTTTCATCCCGGGGATGCAAGGTTGGTTCAACATCTGGAAATCAATAAAAATAATTCACCACATCAACAGACTTAAAGTCAAGAACCACATGATTATTTCAACAGATGCAGAGAAAGCATTTGATAAAATACAGCACCCGTTCATGCTCAAAACACTAGAAAAAATAGGGTTGTAGGAACATTTGTTAACATTGTAAAGGCTATCTATGCTAAGCCCACAGCTAACATCATTCTAAATGGAGAAAAATTGAAAGCATTCTCCCTGAGAACTGGAACAAGGCAGGGATGCCCTCTTTCTCCACTTCTCTTCAACATTGTCCTTGAAACTCTAGTCAGAGCAATTAGACACACCAAAGAAATTAGAGGAATACGAATAGGAAAAGAAGAGCTCAAACTATCCCTATTTGCTGATGACATGATTCTCTATTTAGAAGACCCTAAAAATTCCACCAGAAAACTTCTGGAACTCATAAATGAATTCAGTAAAGTAGCAGGATTTAAAATTAATGCTCATAAATCTAATGCACTTTTATTTGTAAGTGATTCATCTCTGAGAGAGATTAGGAAAACTATACCATTCACAATAGCCTCAAGAAAAATAAAATACTTGGGAATCAATCTAACAAAAGAGGTGAAAGACCTCTACACTGAGAACTACAGAACACTAAAGAAAGAAGTTAAAGAGCATCTGAGAAGATGGAAAGATCTCCCATGTTCTTGGATAGGCAGAATTAATATTGCCAAAATGGCCATACTTCCAAAAATGCTATACAAATTCAATGCAATTCCAATTAAAATCCCAATGATGGACCTCATAGAGCAAGCAATCATGAAATTCATTTGGAGGAATAAGAGACCAAGAATCACTAAAGCTATCCTTAGCAAGAAGAATGAAGCAGGAGGTATCACAATACCGGACCTTCAAAAATACTACAGAGCAATAGTAACAAAAACAGGATGGTATTGGCACCAAAATAGACAGGTAGATCAATGATACAGAATAGAGGACACAGAGACAAGCTCATATAAATACAGTTATCTCATACTTGACAAAGGAGCCAAAAACATACAATGGAGAAAAGATAGCTTCTTCAACAAATGGTGCTGGGAAAACTGGAAATCCATATGCAGCAAAATGAAACTAAACCCATATCTCTCACCCTGTACAAAACTCAACTCAAAGTGGATCAAGGACCTAGAAATCAGACCAGAGACTCTGCACCTAATAGAAGAGAAAATAGGTCCAAATCTTCATCATGTTGGCCTAGGACCAGATTTCCTTAACATGACTCCCAAAGCACAAGAAATAAAAGCACGAATCAATGATTGGGATAGAGTGAAACTAAAAAGCTTCTTCTCAGCAAAGGAAACAATCAGCAGTGTGAAGAGAGAGCCTTCAGAGTGGGAGAAAATCTTTGCCACACACACTTCAGACAAAGCACTAATCTCCAGAATCTACCAAGTACTCAAAAATCTTTACACCACGAACACCAATAACCCAATCAATAAATGGGCCAAGGAAATGAACAGACACTTTACAGAGGAAGATCTACAAGCAATCAGCAGATTTATGAAAAAATGTTCAACATCACTCGTTATAAGAGAAATGCAAATCAAAACCACCTTAAGATTTCATCTTACCCCAATTAGAATGTCTTTTATCAAGAACACAGGCAACAACAGGTGTTGGCGAGGATGTGGGGAAAAGGGTGCACTCATACATTGCTGGTGGGAGTGCAAGTTGGTGCAGCCACTCTGGAAAGGAGTGTGGAGGTTCCTTAGAAAACTTGGAATGGATCCACCATTTGACCCATTATCCCACTCCTTGGTCTATACCCTAAGGACTTAAAATCAGATTACTACAGTGATGCAGTCACATCAATGTCCATAGCTGCTCAGTTCACAATAGCTTGATTGTGAAACCAACCTAGATGCCCTTCAATAGATGAATGGATAAAGAAACTGTGGTATATATACACAATGGAATATTACTCAGCCATAAAGAAGAATAAAATTATGGCATTTGTAGGTAAATGGATGATGTTGGAGACTGTCATGCTAAGTGAGATTAGCCAGTCCCAAAAATCCAAAGGCTGAATGACCTCTCTGATAAGTGAATGATGATGCATAATGTGTGGTGGAAGGGTGGCAAGAATGGAGGAAGGATAGATAGCATAGAGAGAAGGGGTGGTTGCAAAAATAATAACAGAATGGGACAGACATCATTGCCCTGTGTGCATGTAGGAATGCACAGATGGTGTGACTCTACTTTGTGTACAACCAGAGAAACAATAGCTGTACTCCATTTTTGTTCAATGGATCAAAATTAAATTAATAAAAATAAATAAATAAATAAATAAAATGTATTTTTGAATCCTCCACAAAAAAAATAGTTGTATGCAACTAAAAGGCACATAAACATCTTTTAAATTTGGAACAATTCCTCATATCATTTCTTCTTATTTAATACTAATGCTCTTATTAAGTGCTTTAGGCAATAATAGCCAAATGTCAGCACTTTTAGTTAGTGAGTGACCCTGCAGAGAGGTTATCTCTTTCGAGTGGGGCATTGCCTTTGGGACCCTCAACAGTAGATGTTGCACTTGCAAGAATGAGGCATGGCAATGGAACTGTCCTCATCTTGCACTAAGTTTGAGCTGAAGTTTGAATATTCTCTGATACCATTTGAATTATAGGTGGTCAGATGAAGTATTTTAAACCAAGGGAAAATTAATTGTATCTAAATATACATTAAACTTCTGTCTGGTCTTATGAAAAAAATTACTATATTCCTTCACTCACAATGTGACAGCACATAAAATAGGCATTAACTTTTTTAACTAATAAGTATAACTTCTAAAGAAGAAAGATGTTTACCCTCACGAAGTAAAAAAAACAAGTCATGAGATATGGAATTTTGCGCTCCTACACTATACAGTACTTATGGAAAATTGGCTTACTCTATCTCAGACAATCTGCCTAAGAGCTATCTAAAGAAAATACAGAAGTCCTTCCCTTTTTCGTCAGATGAGGACCCTTGGTTCACAGAATTCTCTAAGAGCATTGTTTATCGATAGTGAGTAGCAGAGTTAGAATGTGAACTCAAAGCAGTCTTCATTTTTATCACCCACCTCTGTTTCTGCAACCAAACTCATTGAAGAATGCCATCCTGTATCTCTCAAATTTTTCTCTTTTTTGTGTCTGTGTTTGATTTAAAAGTAAGTTTTGGTTTACCATTTATATTACATAAAATACCTGAAAAAAAACTAGAACTAGAACTAGAATAAACATGATAGGCAAAAGCAAGACATTTAACTATGGTTTTGAAGAAGTGTGCATAGGTACCAAGTTTTAGTCCTGGAAATAGAATTAGAGTCACCTGCCTCAAGAACCCTCCATTATCAGGGATGGCCAGGTAGTACCCCCATCCCCATAATAAAAGCACCTTCCATCATGGCCTTAAGGAACACAAATTCCTCAATGTCACATGCTACTTGCACAAACTCATTAGTTTAGTCAACAGGATCTCCATTTCTGTATCCTTTAAAAATGAGTATTCAGATTCCAAGCCAAATTAAATGTATGCAATGTCAAATACAACACATTTTCACATAGAATATATTGCAAGGAAGACAAAGCTACTGTGCCCATTTCAGTCTTTTTGGTTGAAGTAAATGGCATAGAAAAGGCTAGAGTTCACATAATCACAAACTTAAAGTGTAAGCATAAATGATGATGCTCTGGATGATAGTAAAAGTAGGAAACTACTATTATAAACAATTTAACCAAAGAAAACCATTCTTCTTAGCTAAATATATGTTATCAATCAGAGATGCATATTCCAAAAAGTTTGTGACTAGAAATGATTTTGAATAAGACATGTATCATAGGGATTTGACTTCATGCAACTGTAGGGGCTGGCGAAACACTGTTGGTTTAGTTATCTCTTTTGCTTCTGGTACTGATTCTGGAGTCATGGTGCTAGAGGTTGAGAATGAAAGATGAAGTTGGGGAGAGAAGGAACAACCAAGATCTGCAAGGATGCAAGGAACAACCAGGAAGCTGCATCTTTCCAACCCATGTTTGTCTTGCATCTTCAGTGCCACTGATGATACAAAGGAAAACTTGTCTTAGAATCACATTAGCAGCTAATCCCAGATTTAAGAAATTGTAGGAAGGAATTCTGTGGAATTAGTTGACCAACTTGTTCAGCTGCTACCCAGATACTGAAATCATACATGAACTTCAACAAGGTTTACCCTACATCAAATTTAAGTGAATGAACATGGTTACTATTTCACTTCCACCTTCCAGTTCTTATGCAAGTTTTTCCTATGACCAACCCTAAACAGAAGCACATAGGGAAGGAATTGCTGGAAATGAAATCCATCCCTTGTCACCATGGTATGCATGCATATCTCTTTAAACCAGGTTCAATTTTCAAGTAAATACAACAGCAGTCTTGCTTCTGCCTACCATGCAGCTACTACAACCCAAAATGCACTAACTCCCTACCTAAAATAAGACTTTTTGCTAAAAGTGAGTCACAGTCTACCTTTGATATCATGTAAATTAAATGAGATAAAACATTAACTGCTATTAAGTCATCTTCTGTTAGTAAAGAAATAGGGAAAGGGGGAAATTATTTAAGGACATTTATTTTAAAATATGGGAACTGTAATAATCATAACTATCATACATCTTGTTTCTAAATTGATCACATGGTTCTAATATTTATAATGACCTTCTTAATACCACCCATTCCATACACCCTTTGTCCTTAGCAACTAACTATCTTGGTTAGGTAAGGTTTCTTGCTTATGAAGTGACCAAATCTTCATTCTTGAATGGACTATGTCATTAGTAATTCTATGTTTATTAGTTTATGTAACTTTTCATGCACTTTAGTCAAAGTACATTAAAATACTGAGAAAAGCCCTAGGAGTGCTCCTGCATTTCAATTTGAGACATATTACTCTTTACTCCCTGTAGTAGGTTTTTTATTTTAAATTGCTGTTTACTAAATTTTCTTGAAACTTAGCAACAAGCTTTTACATCAACAAGCTTTTATTATCTCACACAGTTTCTGTATACCAGAAATCTGGATGAGTCTCTGTCTCAGGACATCTTGTGAAGTTTTAGTCAAGCCAGTTGAAGCTGCAGGCATCTGAGTGCTTCCCTTGGTGAGCCAGCAAGGGAATGAAAGCTGGCCTACAATGTGATGGAAATCATAGCTTTGGGAACCCAATCATGGAAATAACATTTAATACTTCTGCTGAATTCTGCTCATTAGAAATAAAACACAAGGTCCACCCCACACTCAAAGAGAAGAACTACACAAGGTTCTGAACACCAGGAGGTTGAGAATCATTGGGTGGAGTGTTATAGGCCAACCATAACACTGCACCCAAAAAGATGTCTGAAAGATGTAACAGAAAATATATTTTCTACTATCAAGAAGGCACCTGTTGGCATTTTTATATTTGATAATACAATTGAATTTAAACATTTCATCTAATGAACACCACTTTACTTACTTAATACCAGTTCTTCTGTATGATTGTACCCAAAGCTTTGTATCATTGTAAAGCAGTGTTCCAACAGTAATTAATAGAAAAAAATAGATTATTCCCACCTGTGGTACTGTATATAATTCAAAAACAGGGTATTCTATATATAAATTATTTAATTGGAGAAAATTATCCTCACACTATTTTTTAAAAGAATGAGAACTCCGAATAGGGCATTGGACAGCAATTAGTCTAACTTCTTGACTTGAGAAGTGAAGAAACTCAGGTCTAGAGCTTTACCATGAGTTATTTGAGTTCCCCGACCATTTGATGGTAAGTCTTGGAGGGAATGCACTGGAGCTGACTTGCACTGGCTTACAAGGGATAGATGTGCATTTCTCTCTGCTGCTTTCAGAGACATCATGTTACGCTTAATCCAGCCATAGTGGGATATTTACACCATGTAAATCTGCCAACATTATAAACCAACTCTTTTTATCCACTGAGCCATCTTTTAAACATTTCATCAGCATAACACAAGGCTCTAGTTATAGTCCTGACTTTCTGATATCCCGTATTTCTCTGTCCACTACACTGGTTGCATGCATTTATTGTTAAAACCCAATGGTGGACTAATTATTCTGTGTAATGTTTTATCCTCCTCAACCTGAACTGGCCTGTGTACATAATGTTTCTTCAGAAGTTATATTCAATCCAATGCACTGCTAGTGAAATTCAGGCTTATATCTCTATAGTAATTACTGTGCCCTGGTAATCTTTGAAAAGATGGATGCCCATTTTCTCCATTTCAAAATATTTGCCACAAGAAAGCAATTACCTTTATTTAATGCCTTGCTGTTGTGGTTATATTTTTAACACTGCAACAGTATTAGCCATATTCATGGCTTTTCATGTGATCTATATAACAATTAAATTTAAAAGCCTATTTCTTCTTATTATGCATATTATTGCAAACTCTTTCCATTTTACAAACTTTATCTCTATGTAGGCAACAAACAGATACAACACAAAACATAAAGAAACTAAGAGTTAATTTTGAAATATTTTATTTTAGAAGTAAGCATATTATTTGCTTTATCATACCTTAATTTTCATATTCTTATTTCTTGACCTTTATTATTATCTTTAGTTATCATAACATCATATGGTCTTTCCTAATTAGTAGTAGTAACAAATGAAACAAATCTGTCATTCTGGAACTAGTAAAGACTGAGCCACAACGTTTCAATTTTTTGATGGTTGTTAATTTAAGCAAGAGTTTCAACAAAAACTGTTTGTATGTAAACTATAATTTGGGTGGCTCTTTGGTAACAAAATCATTCTTTAAAAATTTACATTACTGTAATTATTTATACATGTTAATTAGCACACGGATCTTGTCTTATATACACAGGGACTTGCTTATTAAATGCAGAGGTAATCTGCTATTTTTTTCTTCAAACTATGTGCCCAGAATCTTACTATCTCTCAACACCTTCAAAACATCGGATCTGATCTAGCCATCTTTTCTTACTTATATCATGACAGTAGTCTTCTGACAAATTTTCTGTTTCTACTTTTACCTTCTTACAACCAATTTTCCACAGAGTAGTAAAAAAAAATCATCTTTTAAACAATGTAAAAGATCTACAGAACCCTACAGTGACTTCACATCCTACTCAGACCAACAGCCTAAGTCCATATACGCCATACAAACCTCACGTGATTTGCCTGTCTCTTCTCCAACCTCATCTTCATGATACAATATTCAAAAATCTATTGCTGTCACTCATCACATGAAGATTAACAAATAAAATATGTGTCAACAGATGCTGAAAGAGCCATAACCCTGAGTAGACATTCATATCTTTACAAAACTCTTAGTAAAACTAGAATAGATGAAACTAGGCAAGATGTCCAGTGATAAAATGAAGAGGTTGGGAAAATCCTTCCTCAAAAAAGTAAGTAAATAAATAAACTAGTCTGAAACCTGACAAGAAATATGTTGCTAAAAAGTACAATTTCAGGACACTGTAAATACAGAAAAGAAAAATGAAAATAAATTGAGCATTTATTGAAGAAAAACTGCTGGACTTAGTATGAGAAAAAGGAGTGGAAGTCTGGGGTGGTCTTCCTGAGGTAACTTCTCCTCCTACCTCCAGCAATGATAAAAGTTAATTAAAATAAATTGAATATTTAAATATATGAGTACATAATTATTCTCAACAGCAAAATTTAAAACAGCCTGGAACATCCTAACAATATTAGGGGTAAATATACCATTGATGACTGTTCTGTGCACTGGGAACAAAAAGAAGAAAGTTCATCAGTGACATTACTTTTCCAGTACAAACTGTATTTCAGATGCACAAATGACCAGAGCTGATGAGGTTCACTACATGTCTGCGACCCTCACTAACAAATTTTAATTTTTGAAAGTTTTCTAAACTATAAAGTGTTACAATGGTATAACGAAAACCATATCACTGCACCTATTTTCATGAACTATTTCTGTTTTACACATTTATTCTCTCCACAGCAAAAGAGAGAAATCTGGAGGAGAGAGGGAGAAAGGCAAACTTAGCAGTTCTTAACCACACCACCATCTACAGGTAAAAGAAAGGGATATTTTTTAAAATCCAAAGCAAATATGAGAAAATGTTCACATCAATTAAATCTGAGTAGTGATATGCGTCTGCTATATCATTCTTGTTCTTTTTAACAGTATTAATGCCATAAAAACTTGCAATAATTTTGAAAATATTTTAAAATATGGTTCATTTGCTTGGTTTTCTTCATGGCTCTTTATCTCATTTGCCATAAGAAATTTGGTATAGTTGTATACTTATATATATTTGCATATGTATGTTTGCGTGTTGGCATTTACATTTTCCTGAGCTATTTGTAGATAGTAGGAATATACCTAATGACCCTTTCTCTGAGTTTTATGCTTTTTTAAAAACATAGGTGTATTTTCCCACACGACCACAGAAAGTCTGGATTTCAGCAACTTTAACATTGATATATTGCTGTTTTCTAATTAACCATTCCATATCTTATTTTTTCCAGTTGACCCAGAAATGCCCTTTTGGAACTTTTTCCTCTCCAGTACAGTATCTGCTGTGAAGTCAGTTCTTGCATGGATGTCTGGACTCCTCTAATCTCAAATTTTTCCACAGCCTTTCTTTCATGATGGCTTTGGTATTTTTTTTTTAAAATGCAATCTCCTTTTTAAAAATAGAATGTTCTACATTTGGGTTTGTCTGATGTTTCCTCCTGATTAGATTCAAGCTATGCATTCTCAGCCAGAATACAATAGCTGCTATGGTGTCTGCCTCAGGGCAGGTATACTGCATCCCTCTCTTCCTTGTTGAACATATTAATTTTTATCACCTAATCAAGGTGTCTGTGACTTCTTCACGTCTAAATATAGTCTCCCTTTGCAACTAATAAGCAGTAGTCATAGTGAACACTCCTTTCATTTTGATTAATTTGGAATTTAGCATTCTACTATAAGAAAGCACTCTCCACTCGCCTTAACTATAGGATTTATCTACCTATTTGTTTTCAGGATGGACTAATGAATTTCTAATTTTCTAGTTTTTTTTTAATTAATTACTATACTTCTGTATGTTGGTATTCAAATTTTCTTAAGTCCATGGAAGTTCCTTCAAGTTGCTTCTGAGTCATTATTACATGCCCCTGGTATTTCTCTACCACTTTCAAACTTTCTGTTCCAGGTTCCTACATACTCTATTTCAACTGTGCTATCAGTCACCTTTTCAAGGTATAGCCTGTATACCTTTAGTGGGAACTTAACAAAATTATTTTTTTTTGGGGGGGTGGTTTACTGGGGATTTGAACCCTGGAAAGTTTAACCACTGAGCCACATTCCCGGCCCATTTTATATTTTATTTTGAGATAGGGTCTCACTCAGTTGCTGAGGCTGGCTTTGAACTTGTGATCTTCCTGCCTCCACTTCCCAAGCTGCTGGGATTAGAGGCATGAGTACCTGGTTTAACAGAATTTTTTTAAAATGTCTGTTTTAAGGTAATGGAGACTACTGACTTAGCCAGGCCTTAGAGGGACAAGATCTGAATGAAGAGGGGTACTGTGGTGAGGGGGACTAACATGCTGTATCTGATTTGTGGCTTAGTACATTTGCTAATTCTGGACACTGGTCAGGAAATGAGAGTTCAGAAAAGGGAAAGTAAATAGGGTTATACTAGGAATTTGAGAAGCTAGGACAGCATTTCCAATTTTACACATGGAAAACCATTATTAGAAACTTAAGGGACCAAAACCCTCTGGAGATGTGTGGGATCTAAAATTTCACATATTTCTAGGAAAGGTTTTCCTGAAAGAGAAGAGAGACACAGTCAGTCAGAACCAATATTGGAGTAATTAATAGCTGAGAATTTTCCAAAAGCAAGACATTAATCCAGAGATTCAAATGGACCCCAAACAGGATAAATACAGTGGAAATTGTCTTTATGATCAAAGGGGAATGGGAGGGCAAAAAATTTTAAAAAAAAAAGAAGAAAAACTTCAAATAGAAAAAAGGAAGTCCTACCTTTAAATGGGAATTACAAGAATTACAGCTGATATTTTCATGCCAACAATGAAAGACAGCAATTGAAATAACAGTGTCTCAATGTGTGCATGTGATTGTGTGTTGTGTGTAAAATTAGATATGAAATTGTCTAAAGATGTTTTTAGACTAAAAGTAGAAATCAAAATTAGATACTTATTAAGACAAATATAAGTTTTCTTCATCTGACATGATGGTGTAGGAAGACCCAGTTTACCATCCTGCTTTAAACAACTAGAATATAGAAAACATATGTTTAAAAACCATTTTGAGACATTGGACAATAGGAAGCACATAGTAGTAGTTGCAAAGAGAAGAGAAACAAGCAAGGGATGCCACTGTTGCCCCAGCTTACTAGCTAGAGAGACTATTCAGGACATGGGGTAGGAAAGACAAATCCAATAGATAGCTACACAAGAACACCAGAGAGCAAAAAGATGCACAGAGAAGGAGGTCCAGAGATCTTCAGGCAGGTCTTCTTTGGGTCTTCAGAAGAACAGTTCATCAACACATGTATATAAACAAACTCTGACACCAAGGAGCCACATGTTACACACACACACACACACACACACACACACACACAGAAGGAGTCATCAGAATAGTTTCTGGGACCCTCACAACACTGGAAATCCTTTGTCTTACCACCAACCAAGGTGAGATAAGAATATCTATTGGAAGGAGAAATAGTATTTACACACAAACACACATATCCATACACATCAGGTATTTCTGAAAACTTACTAAAGTATACCTCTAAAACAGGCACTCTTAATTTTATGAAGATCATTCCATTTTTTTAATTTAAAGAAAAGAATACCAAATCAAAATCTACAACTAAAATAATATAATAGTTTACATGACAAAAATCATCAGATATACTTAGCAGTAAATCAGGGGCTATAAAGGAAAGAAACAATGAACTTGAAGACAGGTCAATAGAAACTATTCTGACTGAAACTGGAAAGAAAGAAGAATGAAACTTCCTATTTCCCCTGCTTTAAAACTCTTCATAGGACTTCAACTGCAATAGAACAAAAATGCAAGTTCCTTATCCTGTGATCTTTGAGTCCCTTAAGGCCTGAGCCCTTTCTTCCCCTTATCCCATTCTTTCCTTGCTCACCAGGCTCCACCAACACTGGCTTCTTTATATCTCCTAGAAAATGCCGAACTCCTTACACAGAGGCTTTGTGCCTCAGCTGCTTTTCTGCCTAAAGGGATCTTATCTCCAATTTTCACATGGTTGGTTTCTTATTATTTTTATCACAGTTCAATCATTACTTTCTTTAAAAAAGCTTTCCTGATAACCTTATTTAAAATAGACTACTGTCTTCCAGATGCACCCTTTTATATCACTATGTGTTGTTATTTGTTGATCTATTTACTCACATGTTTATTGTGCATCTCACTCCACTAGAATTTAAGTTTTATGAGTCTGGCAATCTTGTCTGTCTTAAAACTGTGTCTGGGACATATATAAAAGCTTCTTAAACATTAATGTGTGAGTGAATGAAAGCATTGATTCTGCTGGGTAAAGAGGGACATGCCTGGGAACAATACGGATGTAATCCCTTTTCTCATTAATTTTACACTAGAGTATAGAAATCATAAAAGTAGGCCAACTATTAAAATATAGGATGATAAGAGTAATTGCAGGGAAATAAATTATATCTTCAGAACTCTTATGGTTTAGATATGAAGTGTCCCCCTAAAGCTCATGTGTGAGACAATACAGGAATGTTCTGAGGTGAAATGATCAGAGATATAACCTAATCAGGGGACTAATCTATTTGATAGGCTAATAATTTGAATGGATTAATGAGTGATAACTGTAGGTAGGTAAGGCATGGCTAAAAGAAATAGGTCAAAGACATACCCTTTGGGATTATATTATCCCTGGCTCCTTAAACTCAAGCTCTCTCCTTTCTGATGTTGAGAGCTGAGCAGTTTTCTTCCACAACACCCTTCTGCCATGATGTTCTCTCATCTCAGGCCCAGAACCATGGAGTTAGCCATCAATGGACTGAGCCTCTGAAACCATGAGGCAAAACAAACTTTTCTTCCTCTGAGTTGTTGTTTTTGGGTATATTGGTCACAGCAATGCAAAGTTGACTAACGTAAGAACCACAGGTTGGCCACCTAATCTGTACTGGCATTTGATTAGAGCTGTAGGCAATCAGGTAAGTTTACTTGAGGAGATGATTTCTAAACTAAGATCTAAGGAATAAGAAGGAATTAGCTTCATAAAGGGGAATGGAAGAGCAGCGGAGGAATCAGGGACAGAGTTGACTTTATGGAAGGCTAAACCTGTTCAAGAAAGTTCTGTGAAGCTGGACTCAGCACCAGGGAGAGCGTGGTAAGAGATGAAGCCAAGGAGGTAGGTTGCTGCAAGTTCATACAAGACTTTTCTCATGTTTTCAACCAGAAGAGGCAGGTGAAAAGGGTATCAGAGAGTTGCTGAATAGCAGGTTTAATTGAGGGAAGAAGGGACACAGATCCCAGCAAGTGATGACCCTAAGGTGTAGGTGAAAAGTCTGTTCCTAGCACTGATTAGCATTAGGGGACAATTACTGAATGGCTTCCATCTTCCCAATTAAGGAGAAAGTGGAGTGACTTCCTGAGATGTAGTGGCACTCTCCCCTTCCATACATTTTGCCTTGAATAAAAGGTAAATGAAAAATAAATGTAGCTTGAAGCTAGAGTGCCTAAAATGACAATCACAATGGATTTATTGACACTAAACCAGAAAGTCCAATGATTGTAATTCACCAAACAAATGAAAGAGTAACCATTACGCTGTTGAATGGCTTATAGTTGTAGAGCATAAAATTTTCATACTGTTTCATATTGTTTTAGCATGGTATTCCTGGTATTTTTTAAAATACAATTCACTTGCCATGTGTGGTGGTACACACCTATAATCCCAGCGGCTCAGGAGGCTGAGGCAGGAGAATCATGAGTTTAAAGCCAGTCTCACCAATGGAAAGGCACTAATTAATTCAGTCTCTAAATAAAATACAAACTAGGGATGGGGATGAGACTCAGTGGTTGAGTGTCACTGAGTTCAATCCTTGGTATATCCCCAAATATATACATTTCACATAATCTACACTTTGACAGTTTAAAGTGATTTTTAGTATATCTCCTATTTTATGCAACAATCACCATTATATAATTCTAAATTTCTATCACCTACCCCCAAAAAACACACCCAGTACCTATTAGCACTCATTTTCAATTTCTGCCAGCCTCATCCCCTGACAACCACTACATAACACTTGTATTTAAATTACAAACATTAACATAAGTGAAAATGCTCATGCAGACATGTTTGAACAAATCCAATTTACACTGAACGGTAAAGAAGTGCTCCCTACACTATTATCTACTTTTAGGCTAACTTTCTATAGTAATCAACCTGTAAATTTTTCTATTAAGCAGGATAGTTTATTTTAAAATGAATTTTCCCTTTATAGTAGTATAATTGGCATTTTAATAGTCACATTTTGAGGTTCAGTTTTTGAAGAATCAGTTAAATATAAATTCATAATGCCAACTCATACCATGCTGCATTTTTGAGACTGTAGAAAAGTGTATGCACTTGAATATCATATGCTATTGAACTTAGTCAACATAATTTAGATGTATTGTGTAATTATGACAGCATGCAAACCTCTTTAAATTGGCTAGAGTATAGTCAGCATTCACATTGCTTCATATTCACCTAGTCTAGTGTCTCTGTTAGGCAAGAAAGAAATTTGAGCCTCCTTCTCTGAAGTATCCCAGTCTCCATCTGACCTCCATCCTTTCTAGGTCTGAGATAAGCATCACCTCCCCAAAGCAACCTCACCTGATCACTTTCACATGTAGACCTTCCCTTTTTGGAATCACTGTTAGCACTTATCCATTTTGGAAACCTGATGAAACATTGTGTTACAGTTTAATTGTGTTAACAAAAACAATGAGAATGGTGTGATTTTTTTTTTTAACCTGACAAATCTTTTACATCCTGACGAGTTTTACAGTCACAGTCCCTGAAGAAAGAATGCACTCATTTTAAACTTTCAGTCATTGCTCAAACCATTTGTTAACTCCTGTTTTGAAATTTTACAAACCACACAGGCCATTTTTCAAAGGTGGCCTTTTCTGAGGAGGATTCATCCCCCAACCCCATATACACAAACTAGCTTTCCTTTCTGAATTGGTCTTTAATCTCATCTACCTGCTGGACAATGACTCTAATTTCAGAGTCCGAGCTGTTGTTTATTCTCAAATTTCAGAAAGAAAGAAAAAAGAAACTTCACCCATGAAAAAAATGGGCGTATAAACTCTTTCACAAATTTCTCTGAAAATGTCCAAAGACTATACACTGAGGGACCTCTATGTAGATCTAATGCATGAATTTCTCCTTCTAGGAGTTCCTGAGCTAATTGGAAAAGCACACAGTAAAAGATCCACCTATAAACAAGATGCCTTATTTTCAGTAAATGTATGCAAATTTAAATATATGCATATTTTAACTTTATATATATATGTGTGTGTATCTTATTTTAAGTAAATGTGTGCAAATTTAAATATATGTATTTTTATGACTTATGGGGTGTGAAAGGTGCTTCATAAAGCAAAATTTCACAAATTAGATTTAAACTAAAAATGGATATCAAGAAAGATGAAAGATTATGGGCAACACTGGGTTGGCATGTTTCCTGCAATATCTAAGGAAACCAGAATGAGAAAACCTGTTATATTTTATACGAATAAGAGGAAATGGAAAAAGTTTCCTTCAGAGTTCTCACTTTCTGATGATGGAAAAAGTATCTCATATATTTTAAAAAATAGATAGGCATGATTGTAGGCAATCATGATTCCCCATATTTATATGCTAAATTAGTATAATGAATGGTCCTTCTTTATCTCTTCATAAGTTTAAATCCCATGAGGGCAAGGAATATATTTTGCTCATTCACAAATGTCAAATATACAACAATGTTTGATAGAGAAATTCTAGATATGAGTGATTAGATTCATTCATAGTAATTCCTAGCTCACTACTTGGTCAACACAAGTGATACTGTAAACTAAATGTGAAGTACAGAGGATGACTGGAATAACTGAAAAGCAAGACATTAAAAAAAAGTCTTTTAAAAGTTGACACTAACACAGAGCTTTTGCTTAGGGTCTCCATAAACTGACAGATGTTCCTGCTGGTCCAAGATCCAGGTATAAGAACAATTCTACTTGGAATTCTTTCTTTAGGGATTCAAGAGATCTATCCTGGAAACCAATTGATCTAAATTACATAGGATCATAGAGATCATAAATAATAATGAAGAAGTAGTGTTTTTCTGTGTGCATTATTTATGAGGAAAACTTACACTGGATATGATTTGGGAATGTTATCCAAAGGTTCATGTGTTGGAAGCTTGGTTCCCAGTATGGTGTTCAGGTCATGGAAGCTTTAAGAGGTGGGGCCCAGTGGGAGGTGGATAGGAATTGAAGGTTTGATGTAGTTCTCTCAGTACCTGGTTAGCTTCTCTGAGAGTTAGTTGTTACAAAAAGAACATGCCTGGTCCCTGAATCCCCCAGACTTCCTGCCTTGCAACACAACCTCTTCCTCTCATATGTACTCCTACCATGATTACATCTACCATGTTGTAATGTAGTCAGAAGGCCCTCACCAGAACATGAACCAGTGTTGGCACCATGCTTTTGGAACTCCAGAACTATGAACTAAATAAACCTCTTTTCCTTGTAAGGTACTCAACTCAGGTACTTTTTTTTATAGCAACAGAAGACTAACACAGAGGATTAGTTTAGCATACTTAATATGGAGCAAAGGCAATGTGAGTACTTGATAGTCTGGAGGTAGAATGTGAAATTTTGCTTTGTGAAGTACATTTTTAAAACTTTTAAAGAAATTTTTTAAATTTTCTTTTGATATGTATATGTATATGTGTATATATGTATATATGTATTTATGTATTTTAATAAATATATATTGAAAACTCCTGCAAATTTAGCAGTTTAGTTCATTTTGTATTTGTGTTTGCTTTAATGACCATAAAGACAAGGACCATTTCTTTCCTGCTAGATTTCAAGGGGTAATCATAAGGTATAAGACCAAGTAAGTAGCCAATAAATATCTGTTGAATATATACAATTTCCTCCTAGAAAAATAACATACTTCAAAAACGTTTAATCTACCTCACTGATAATGAACAATATGATACTGAATTAAATCTGTCAACTTTAGAAAATTAGCTTGAATTGAAACACAAATGACATCTTCCATACAATTCTTCCTGTTTGTCTCAGGGTCATATTTTTTGACACTTCATTCTTACTAAATAAAGGAAGACACTTTCCATTCTTTTCTTTTTTTAATGAACTTTGTTAGTTATCCTGAGGGAAGACTCAGAAAGCCACTAATAAAGGAGGTCTGTGTAAAGTTCTTTGGGGGGGAATGTTAAAGGAGATTTTAATAAATATAAAATCAATGATTTGTCAGGTCCTGCTATAAAAATATCTCTACTCCACTGGTCCTGCTCTATTACTGTCTGAAGGAAAATTTTAAACAAAAGTCTTTTTTAGTAAAGAGATATGACTCTTAATGTTTTTATCTGTTATTTTTTGTGTTTTCATTCCATGCAAATAGACTAAGAAACCTAAATATCTCATTTTCTCAGCAATTAACTTCTCATCCAAATTTCAAACATCATTTTCACAGCATCCATTTTGTTACATGCAGTTAAATCATTCAATTTTTTGCATTGCAGTTAATTGTTTGTAAGTCTTCAGCCTTGAAAAAAATTGCTATATAAGCAAACATTGTGGTATACTCTTCAATAAAGTTAACAATGTATTAATTCATGTAGACAGATTCTTACCCTTCATTTGAGTGCATTTTCCCTCAATAAGGGAAAGTAGATAATAAGAGGCAAACTTGAAAACTAATAAACAGTGTCATTCACTGTTACATATAGAAGAAGCCAATAGAGTTAGTTACCTCCTATTTGATTATATGTCTTAGAGACAAAAGAGGAATATTTTTAAAAGAAATCCTTTTAATAGTATTTACCCTTTTGCCACCTTATCAAAGAAAGTACCACAAAGAGGTTGTCCTATGACTTTCCTACTGTTTCATGATGAGTAAAGAGGTGGCTGTAGGCACATCTGCAGGGCAAAATGTTTGGTCTGTCATGCTTGGCTCCATCTGTGCATGAATCTCTTTAGATACACTTTTTTCCCAGCCAGTGATACCTTATAAAAATCACACATTTGTTGCTGAAATGTGTTCACAAGTTTTGTTGTTTTTTTTATCATTAATCCTGGTACCAATTAACATGTTTTCAAAGACATATTTTAAAAACAAGATATCTAGCCTATCTGCCAAAATTAATTCTTTTAACAAATCATGTGCCTCTTCCTATACTTTATCCCTTCCTTGAGCTTTCTTTCCATTCTTCACATACTTCATTTTTTCCTGTACTTCCTCATTGAACATCAGAAGATTTGTACTTCTTACACTTTTAAAGACTAGTGACCTAATCATATTTTGTTCTTGATGCATTATCTGGTCCTATTTGGATTGCCCTGGTCATAATCACACCAGGTTCTTCATTACACAAATCACATTTTTTTCAAGCACTGCCTGTACTTTAAAAGTTTCTACACTCCATACCTTGGAGGCAAAATGGAAGTTCATCAAAATCAAAGTTTCACAATTTTGTTTGTAAATGTACCACATGACAAAATATTTTTGTTTAAAAATTGGATGCTTTCTAAATCTTTGAGAAAAAAGTCACAGCATAGGAAGATGATTTTCCTGCAGCTCAGTACATATTTGTTCACAAGTGTGTCCAATTTGAGTAGTTCTGTAGGAAAGAAATGCTATGGGAATGAAAGAGGTAACCCTGAACTCCTCAAGTAATATTTAACTGAAAGTCAAGTCTTCCTTCTCCTGACCCAAAAGAAGGACACTTTTGTGTCTATATTTTATCTTTCTATTCATAGCTGACTACCTAAATATGGTTTGTGCCATGAGAACTCATTCAAACTAGCAAAATTGTGTTTATTCTCTTCAGGGTAGTTTGTTTGAACATTTCTTACTGCTGTAGATGGGAATACATAGGAAGAAAGAGGAAAGGAATATGTTCCCAGGACTCAATTCCTAGAAAACCTTTAGTCTCTATGTAGTGAAAGGGAAGTGTAGGAGAGGCTGGTCTCATAAAAGCACTCCAGTTCTTTCTGAAACTTCTGATTTTATGTGTCCATGTCTCCTACTTTTCCACCTTTCCACCCTAGCACCTCTTACACTGCCTAAGTGACACAAATCTCTATCTCAAAACTTTCTTGCTATGGGGTGAACACATAAATGAAACAGTCATTTGAGAAAGCAAACACAGGATTTGTGCTTACATTTACAAAACATGGTGTCTGATGAGAATGACTTTAGAAATTAGCCTGAGTCCTATAGCCTTATCCACCAGTGTGTGTTAAGGTTAAAATTAGAACAACCTAGCTCTATCACAGAAAGTTAGAAGAAGATTGTGTTGTAGACTGGAATCCCTGGGAAACATACCCAGAGAAAGAGAGAGAGATTGCATCCAAAAAGAGAAGTGCTCTAGAACCAACTCCTGTGTAAAGGGAGTCCTCTCCATTAGTAGAACACAGTCTGATAAAAGTAGCAACTCTGCCAAAATTAAGAGTTATTAAATGGGTTGAGAGAGGCCAAAAGCAATAAAGTAGACCTTTTTTCAGTCTCTGAGATTAGAAAATGGATACACACTGAAAAGATTCCTGGCATACCCATATACCATCCCCACATACATACACCCTAACGTGTACATTCTCTGATAAATTCCTTAACAAATAGACAAAAATCCTTATATTAAAAAAGAAATATTTAAAGAAGACTGAAAACAAATTCCCTACAAAATTCAATATTGTAAAGATGTCAAACATACCCAAATTTTTCCATTCAATGCAATTTCAATAAAAATTCTCAAGATTTTTGTCAACTTGACAAAAAACATATTCCGAAATTGATATAGAAAAGGAAAAGGTCAAAATAGTCAAACTATACCTTAAAAAGAATAATAAAGAATCCATGTCCTATTAGCTGCCCTAATTAAGACATTATGACTATTGGTGGGGCAATATATAAGCAAACCAATGCAACAAAATAGAGTCCAGAAATAACGCCATATATATGTAAAATATTTCTTAAATTTCGTACTGCAAAATAATAAGAACAAACTCTTTCAGGAAAAATTCTACCAAGTTATATGGAAAAAATTAGATCTCTACCTTATCCCACGCACAAAAATTAATTTCAGATAAATTGCAGAACAAATATAAATAACAACATTATAAAGCTTTTTAAAGCAAATACAAGTCAACATGTTCATGACTATTTGGGAGGAACTTTTAAGTAAGACTTTTTTTAGAAGCTAAATTTACCACTTAAAAAGCAGAAGTTCTAGTCATCAAAATACACACTCAAGGATATAAGGAAAACTGCAAGACTAGAGAATATATTTGCATTATGCTTATTTGACAATGTACTGATATTAAGACTTCTTTCTCTCTCTCTCTCTCTCTCTCTCTCTCTCTCTCTCTCTCTCTCTCATTCTAGGGATCCAAAGATATAATGTATGTCTAAGAATGAATAGAAAATGGATAAAAGATCTTAATAAAAAATCTTTGAAAAGAAGAAATATTTAAAGATGCTTTATTGCACACATCATTAGAAAAATTGGAACTGAACCAATTTCATACTCATCAGGTTGAATAAATCCAAAAGTCTAACAATTCAAACACTTACAAGCTACAGGTATGAGTGTTATTTTGTACATCCCTGTGTTAGCTTTGAATACAAAATGGGTAAAAGATCTTAATAAAAAAGATCTTTGAAAAGAGAAAATGTTTTAAAAGATGCTTTATCTCATGCTATTAGAAAAATTGGAACTGAATCAATTTCATACTCATCGATAGAATAAATTCAAAAGTTTAACAATTCAAACTCTTAAGAGTTTCAGGTATGATTTATTTGGCACATCCTGTGTTAGTCAACTTTTCTTTGCTGTGACCAAAATACAAAATAAGAAAACTTGGAGGAGAAGGAAGTTTATTTTTGGCTCACTGTGTCAGAGGCTTCGTCCAAGCTCAGCCAGTTCCATCACTTTGGGCCAGAAGTGAGGTGGCACTTTATGACTGAAGCACCTGACAAAGGAAAACTGCTAAGGACATGATGGCCAGAAAGTGGAAAAATAGAGAGAGGAAGGGAATACAGGAGGATGCATTTTCCAGGGTGACCTCCAGTGGCACCTTCCTCCAGCCACACTCCACCTGCCACATAGTCCATTCAACTAGGATGGCCTTTTTGTTTACAGCTCTCACACTATAAGCATTTCATCTCCAAACATTTTGCCTCCTTTTGGAGAATCATCCAGCAAAGTATAAAGTATACTTAGCCTGTGATCCTACAGTTCTCATCCTAGGTGTAATCAGAGAGAACTTCTTGCACATGTGAACCCAAAAACATGTAAGAGTATTCACTGATGCATTCTTTATAGTAGTTCCACAATGGAAATCATCCAAATATCTATAAATGGTAGAATGTGAAGATAAAAACTGGCCCAAAATAGAAGGCTGTGCAACATGGAAAACAAATTAAACAATGAACATTATATGGTGAATGAACAAAAAAAGTCACAGAGGTATATAGATGGTATTGCTTCATTTACATAATACTAAAGAGCATATCAAAGTAAGCTATTTCATTCAGTTATATATATATAGGTAGTTAAACTGTAAAGAAAGGCAAGAAAATAATTATTAAAAATAAAGGTAATTTTTCCTTAACAGGAAGGAGATCTTTTCAGAAAGACATATGCATAGAAGGACTGATACATTCTGTGTCTTTAGGTATTTTTATTCTGTTAACTTACTGAGTAAATGTGAGACTCTGTTTCATTATTCTCCTAATATTAGTTGAGAACTTACTATAATAAAGCACTATTTTTTATAAGCAGATACGTCTAAAACAATTCGTTATTCTACCATGCATAATACTATATGTTATTATTATATATAGTATAATATAATCTTTTTCTAGGTTAATTCCATTTTTGTGACGTTTAATCTTCTGACTTGTGTTTTCTAATAAAATATTCAAATTGCCAAAATGGAGGAGATAAAGAGGACATCAATTTTAATCGTTTCATAGAAAAGGTGGTATTTGAACTACACTTGAAAAGGTACATGGAAGTATATTAAGTGAAAGAGAACTATATGAACTATATAGAAAGCATGAGAAAAGACATGCTTAATGATTGACAGAATACTTTGACTAGATAATGGATTCATATATGTGAATAAATGGAGTTAAATCCAGAAAGGTCAAAAGGAGGCAAGGTGCTTACACAGAAATATATATATTTGTAAAAATCATTACCTGCATCATTAAAGCTATGCTCTTAATTTACATAAGTTAAGGATCAGACAAGCAACCATAAAATGAATCTCATCAAACAGAAAAGAAAAAAACAGAATAATAGATTTTATTTTATATGGTATCCACTGATCACAATGTCCTTAATTGGAAATGAGAAGCAATCTGATTCTTAATTGAAAAAAAACATGCAATTGCACATTACATCCTAAATAAATCACATTTTAGCTCCTTCTTGGTACCTCTTAGCATTCAGAACCTGTGAGACACGTGTCAGGAATTTAACATTATTACAATTATCTTTTCCCCTCTATACTCATTTTCTTATTATCAGAGCCCTGTGGTTAATACGAACAATATTAGGTGTTGGTATTTAGCATATAGTACCCTCAGGCATGTTGGTAGACAATTTTGCTTTCCTTCTAGTGTTCTCAGGAATCCTTTCTTCCTTTTTTTGTGGTTCTCTTCTGCTCCCAAAATACTCGTCTGCAAATGGAGCCATTTATTTTGGAGAGATAGTGACAAGCAAAGAAGCACATGTCATTCAAATGCTGATTGAGATTCTGACTACATAAGCCCCTGCCTCCTATTGACTAATTTAGTACTTCATTTATTGAATGCTCTTGACGATATAAGTGTATTTGCTAAAATGCCATAGTAGTTGGACATCGTTAGGTGATTCATGCTACTAGTATTAGCATCATCTTCTCCTGACACTACTAACTGGGTCTCTGAGATAACTAAGGGTCCTCTGATAAATGCAACATTTTAACAGGCTCTTTCAGAAACTTACAAACTGAGAGATTTTTATATTTTAAATTCGACTTTAAGGCATTGAAATTTCCTGTTCAGTGATCCGGGAATTAATACAAATGCTTTATGATATTGCATAGCCTCATATCAAATATGGCCTGCTAATGTTTTCCTCTGTGATTTAGCAAGGTGTTTCTTGGCAAAAGCAGACAAAACCCTGTAAATATCAATTTATGTACTTTTAAAATTTAGCATTGCCAACTTATCAAACATATGAAGTAAACTGCTAGCAATTAAATTTTTACAATAGATTTGAAAAATGAATTCTCTCAAACAACAGTCTTTGGGGATTCTGTTATCAAGTGTACTATGAATAGATCTGATAATATCCATATTTCTCACTGCTAGAGTGTCAGGTACCTATTGGGAAAGGAGTTCTATATAAGTACTAGGTAGGCCTATTCTAAATCCAGAGGGTGTGTGTGTGTGTGTGTGTGTGTGTGTGTGTGGTAGGGTAGGGTGGAAGTATGGGTTTTATATGTGATTCTCTAACTTCAATGCCACAAATATAATTTTAATAATTTGCTATTTTAGGCTACCTGGGTATGTGCTCTGTTACATATTAAAAGACAAAAATCAAACTTAATAAAATTTAAGCTGGGCGTGGTGGCGCACGCCTGTAATCCAAGCGACTTGGGAGGCTGAGTCAGGAGGATCATGAGTTCAAAGCCAGCCTCAGCAATTTAGGCCCTAAGCAACTCAGTGAGACCCTGTCTCTAAATAAAATACAAAATAGGGCTGGGAATGTGGCTCAGTGGCCAAGTGTCCCTGAGTTCAATCCCTGGTTCCAAAATATAAAAAATAAAATAAAATAAAATAAAATAAAATAAAATAAAATTTTTAAAATGCATTCTTATTTGGGGAGAAGAGTCCTCTTAAAAAATTGAAATAGTCCAAAATAAGATATCATCAAAATGTTTTTGATTCATAAATGAGAATGCCATTTTAATATTGTATTGTGCATGTCTGTAGTGTTAATGATTGGGAAGATAATCAAATTCAATATTAGAATACAAGTGCAGAGGAATGCTTTTTCCCCTACGTTCCTTTCCCGCATTGTGACATAAAAACAGCTTTGTTTTGAAGCAATTATAAACGGGGAAAAAAAAAAAAAGAGAAAGAGACAGGATACTATAGCAAAATACTACACTGGAGATTGGCGCATAGGGGCAATGACACTCTTCAAAATAAATGTGCTAGATTTTTATAAAGGTTTAATGTCAATCCTTGTCCAGTGATGCACTATTCCCCTCCCCTTACCTGTAACAAAGCCAAACTCTAGTCACATTTTTAAAAGCTATATGTCCTAATAAGACTAAAACTTCACTAACAGAGAACTTGAGGATACAGAGATCTAAAACAGGAGGGTTGCCACGCAGATGCAAAGGAACACAAGAGTCAGAAATATTACATCTCCTTGAAAGACAACCAAGCAGACTCCCCAGACACTGTCTACCATGGCTAATAGAGTTGAATTAGAAGGAATAGGGTAGATGTGTCCCCCCAGGTCAGGATTGGAGATTAGTGCCTTAAAGGAGAACACAGGCGTGCAGTCTCTTAATTCCATCTTTGTGCTTGGTATAATGGACACTACCCTTCCACATTTGCAATCCTGAAAGGTTCTACAACTCCAACCTATTCCACTGTTCCTAACTTGGGCAAATACTTTTATTATGCAAATTCTATATTGCCATTTGTTGAGTCCCAGTTACGGTGAAAAGCTATCAAATTTCTGAATAGTACAATAACATTTTCTTTTTCAGAAAATAAAGCAGTTACTTTAATTCCTTCTAATCTATTTTGAGTTTCACACAGACTCTTCTGTGTAAAATATTATGTGCCTGTGTGCTATAGTGACAGAATTATTTGATTAGGAGTCATAAGGCTCAGCTTCATTCTAAACTCTGACACTTAGTTGGACAAGTGATCTTTAACTTCACTTTCTTCTCCCGAAAACTGGAAAAATAGCACCTGCACTGTCTAGACTGCTACATTAATGTGAGATCAAATGAGCTAATATATACCCAAAGGATTTTAAATAATAAAATTATACACTAATGGAAAGGATTAAAGGGTAATGCAGAAACTGCTATACATGGAATTTTTAAAATGCATTTTTTTCACTTGATGAATATTTAGAGTGTCTCCCCCATGCCTGGCTTTTGTGGAGACCTGAAAAAGAGGTGAGGGTATATGTAGGAAGGGAGTGAATAAATTATATGAGAAGCACCATGCTCCCTTGGTTCAAAGAACTTGGAATAATACAGGCATCAAGACATGAAAAAATTAAAAATAAAATAACAATTTAAAGAAGCATAGGATTCAGCAGTAAGAAGCAGGGAGAGATAATTAGGGCTATAAATAGGTTTTTGGAGAGAGGTCATTAAGTAAGTGCTAGAAACCCAAGTCCCTCCAGGCCTTTAATCCCTTAATTAACATTCCCTGGTACATTAATATATTTTCAACTTTTCAAATCTGTACTTTTAACACAAAAAAATATTTGAATATATATTTACATGATTCACCAATCTATAGAATGCAATGTTAAAATTCCACACAGTTCTACATCTCTCCCACACTTCTACAACTTAATTGTAGGCATTTAGATATTCCTAATTTTCCAGTATTACAAACTGTGCAGCATCAGTATCTGTGAGTTCAAAAATGTTCTTGCATTGGTATGGATACCATGTGATACCATATCAAACCATGGAACTCACTCTACCTAACAGACTACAAGAGTGGGGCCATGGCATGGGATCCACTGATTGTATTACATACCATAACACCCAGAAACTTCCAGCCTGAGAGAGTACTGCAATAGACTCTTGAATGCATAGTTGAAGGACTACCTTGGAAGCTGTACCCTGTGAGAATAGAGACCTTTTCTTCTGGATATACTATGCACATTGAGTCAAAGACACGTATATAGCACTGTATCCTCAGTAGCAAGAACACATAGATCTAGGAACCAAATGATAACCACCAGAGGAATTTTACTTCTTTTCACTAAAATGACTTTAGGCTCTACAGACCTAGATGTCCTTGTCCCTAAAGAGGACATATTCTATTAAAGAATACAGTGAGGTCCATTGGACTATAAATGTTTCCCTCTGGGATTCTGAAGCTCCTCATGCCTGGGGAACAGCAAGCAAGGAAAGAAATCACCATCATAACAGGGGTTATTGACCCTGAACATCACATATGAGATGAGGCTGCTATTGTGCTATGAGTGTGGGAAGGAGTATGTGATACCCACTTGGACCACAAGGACTCCATTGACCAGCTGTGGTAATATACGAGAAAGTATAGTAACCCCAGGGTGATAAGGCGCTTAGACTTCTTGGGTATGAAATCTGGGTCATGCTACCAGGTAAGCCACCAGGACCAATACAGGTACTAGATGATGGAGAGGAGAACCCAGAAAGGAGATTAAGGGAGGGAAACAAAGTTATGACTGATGGCAGCAGTAATATTAAGGACAATTTAGTCCATTGTGGAACAGCTCAGATGGGCAGTATTTGGCCTAACTCACCTTATAAAAATGGTCAAGATCTTTTTGAGCATATATCACAGCTCAATTTTGCTTTTTTCTCCTGCTTTCTAAAGGCGTTGATGCCCAATAAAAGTATGAGAGTCAGTTTCTAAAGAGCTTAACTCAGGACATGTCTCTATAAGTATGATTTTCTATGTAATAAACATCCAATTCTGTGCACAGAAGTGCTTGTTTCTTTACCTGTGCAGATTAGCTGGATTGGATTGGGTTTGACTAGATGGCTCTAAGCTGCATGTTGGGTTCAGGTCTGACCCACATCTCATTTTCCTTGTACCAATAGGCTTTGGGGGAAAGTGCTTTCATGGTAATAGAGATTTAATTAATTAAATCTTGCATTAAATTAATTAATGCAAGGCCAATGCCTTGCATTCAGGGACATTTAAGTTTTTGCTTACTTCACATTTGCTAATATGTAGTTAGCCAAACATGCCACAATGACCAAGCCCAGAGTCAAGGGAAGAGAAAGGCTATTCCTTGTGGGAGGTGAGGAATGTGAGGAGACGGAAGGAATTAATTTTTCCACAATAATCTGATATCACAGTATCCTTTGCTCCTATGGTCTTCCCATTTTTTCTCATTTATTTATATGTGCTTTGTGCAAGATATATAATGTCTGAGATTAATTGCAATATTTTCCCAGTTTTTAATGATTCCATCCATTCCTGTGACAAACTTTGCAATTTGAAGTAATTATGAAATCACTCTGTGCCTCAGTATCATCATCTATAAAATGGGGATAATTATAGATCTATTTCAAGCATATTATACAATTTTGTGTATAAAGTTTTTGCAACAATAATCACTGTTACTGGCACATAGTAATCATTGAATAAATATTAGCTGTATTACCCTAAAATTGATAATTCTCCCAAGTTGAGAGCCATATGATGAAAAGTCTATCTACATCTCCACTAACATCTCTCAAAGAAATCTCAAACTCATTCCATTTAATTCTGAATTCCTACCATGAACCCCAAATCTGGTTCCTTCAAACATTCACTCCCTAACTAGTCTGCTATCATCAGTCATGTGCCCAGGTAATTTTTTTTTTTAATATGGAAGAAAAGGGAGTGAAACTTGAAAGGCAACTAATAGTCTATCAATTTTCCAACAATAAGATTTTGGAATATATTTACTCAATATATTTACTCATTTGTTCAAGGCTACACTGCATAGAAAGTAGTCGTAGAATTGCTAATGCAGACCACTACCAAAATCAAAATTATAAATGGAAGGTCAATACTTCCTTGCAGGTTCTCTAAAAATGCATAGTAAAATGCACAAAATCTGAAATATGCAATTTTATGAGTTTTGACAAACACATATACCTATGAACTATCCTCCTTCAATAAAGAATATTTTCCCCAAAAGTTTCTTCATGTTCTTTCCAGTCAGTCCTCCTTCCTAACAAAATTAAACTCTTTCTGGGTATTCTTTCATCACAGATTTTTTTTTTAATCCCATGACTTCATTTGAATGAAATCATGCAAATGCAGTACTCTGTATGTGACTTCTTTCACTTAGAATAGTATTTGTAAGATTCATCTATGAAAGCTGGGTGCATCAGTAATTTGCTTCCTTTTATTCCTGAACAGTATTCTAATCATATGAACATAATAACAGATTAGGTACATAGGGTAATGATGTTTGTCTCATTCTATTAACCATCACTTCTATTACTCATCTACTTTAAAATACTGTTTCATTCAGCAGTTTTTTAAAATAGTTTCTCTCTTTGGTGTTCATCAATTTGCTTATAGTGTTGCAGGGTGTAGTTTTCATTGTAATTTTTCTGTTTAGGATACATGTTAATTCCTTGGATCTAGGGGTTTGTTTCATCAATTTGACAATTTGGTAATGATTTTTTTGTATTTTGGCAAGAACATTTACCATGAGATTTACCCAGTTAACAGAATTTTATGTGTACATACAGTACTGTTATCTATAGGCACTTTGTGCTTAAATGCTCTACAATTTGTTCATCTTACACAAAGCCTAGCTTATAGTCATTGATTAGCAACTTCCCATTTATTTCTCCTCCAACCCATGGAAATCACAATACGATTGTTTGATTCTTTCATTTTGAGTATTTTAGATACCATGTATGAATGGAATCACACAGTGTTTTTCCTTGTGTGACTGGCTTACTTCATTAAGTGTAAAATCCTCAATATTTTCCATGTTATTAAATACTGCAGGACCTCCTTGTTTTTAACATTGAAGAGCACACCACTGCATGGATCACAGTTTCTTTATTCATTCAGGTACTGATGAACATTTTGATTGCTTTCACATCTTATCTATTGTGAATAGTATGGCTACGTACATGAGTGTACAGATATATCTCTTCAAGATAATGATTTCAGTTCTTTTGGATAAATGCTCAGAAGGAAGGTTGCTAGATTACATGATAGTTCTATATTTAATTTTTGAGGAGCTTATGTACTTTTCTCCAAAGAAGTTAGACCATTTTGCATTGCCATCAACAGTGTACAAGGGTTCCAATTATTCTATATTCTCACCAAGACTGACCTTTTTGTTTTCTGATAATAGCCACCCTAATGTGTGAAATGATATTTCATTGTGGTCTTGATTTCCATTTTCCAGACAATTAGTGACACTAAATATCTTTTCATGTGTATGTTTTCTTTGGAGAAATATCTATTCTAGTCTTTAGCCCATTTTTAAATTTGGATTATTAGGGGAGATTTTTTTGGTTGTTTGATACTGAGCTTTAGAAATTTATTACATATTTGGGAATAAGATACATGATTTTCAAATATTTTCTTTCATTTCATATGGATTTTTTAAAATTCTGTTGTTTCTTGATGAACAAAGGTGCAAACATCATCAATGATATGCTAATAAACCAAATTCAACAGCAATACAACCAACTGGCATTTATCCCTGGAGTGTAAGGATGATTCAATACATGATAAAAAGTTAATGTGAAGTACCACAATAATAGAATAAAGAATAAAAATCAAATGACCCAACTAATATAGGCAGGGGAAACATTTTATAGCATTCAATACACTTTCATGATATAAACTAGGAATAGAGGGAAATTACTTCAATATAATTAAGGTCATATGTGAAAAACCCATAGCTAACAGCATATCCACTGGCAAAAAAGCTGAAAGTTTTCCTATTATGATTAGGGTTTCTCTGATAAGTGGATGATGATATAGAATCAGATTGGGGAAGGGGGTGAGAGAAGAATGGAGGAACTTTAGATTACGAAGAGGGAAATGAGAGGGGGAGGGGGTATGAAAAATGGTGGAATGAGGCAGACATCATTACCCTATGTACATGTAGGATTGACATGAATGGTATGAAAGCACATCATGCACAATCATAGAAATGAAAATTTGTACCCCATTTGTGTACAATGAATCAAAATGAAGTCTGTAAAAATTAAAAAATAAATAAATAAATGAGGATTAGGAACAAGGCAAGAATGTCTATTCTCTTCACTTCTATTCAATAGAGCAGTGGAAGTCTTAAGAGCAGTTAGTCAAGAAAAAGAAACAAAAAGCTTCCAGAGTGGAAAAGAATAAAATTGTCCCTAGTTGTCTGTGGCATGACCTTATATATATAAAAATTTAAAACGTCCCCTAAACTGTTAGAATTAATAAATAAATTCAGTAAATTGCAAGATATAAAACCAACATATGAAAATCATTTGTATTACCAATAATGAACTATCTGAAAAAGAAATTAGGAAAACAAAGCCTTTCAAAATAGCCTCAAAAATAAAATACTTAGATATAACCTGAATTGGAACATTGTTTTAACTATTTATCTTCCCTATTTATGCGTCCTTTCCTTCCTCACTTTCCAGTTCATCTGGCTTTCTTGATCTTTGTCTCACGACTCCAGTCAGATTTCAATTTTCTTCTTCAGTTGTAGCTTCCCTAGCATCCCCAGGGAATGCCCCCAGATGAAAATATGACCCAGGAGTAAAACTACCCTTTGAAAAGAAGACTCCCCTCCAATTTCTGCTTCTTTTTGGATGCTCTCAAAAGGCTTCAAGTTGTTATGTAGGGTTTTTTCCTTCAGAGTTGATAAAAGGTTTTACTTATGGGAGAGAATGTCTGGTACAAGCTCCTACACCATTATCTGAAGGGCAACTTTTCACTGTAACTTGTACCAGTCTCCCAATTTTTCTCTGCCATCAACAATAACAAAAAAGCCTGCATTCAGTTTTTCAAATATCTACCCCTTTCTCCCTTTCTACTTCAGACTGCTTGCAATTACTTCATTTTTTTGGAATGCTTGCTTGATCTCCATATTAACACACACGCGAGCACACACACACACACACACACACACACACACACATCTGGTTTATCTCCATGCATTGTTCTGACCTCTGAATGATGATTTTATATAATGCATTGAAGCCTTCCCTTATCTCTTGAACTAAACTTGTTCCTTCTATTACCTGTTCCAAATGCTAATGGCTATTTCAACTCACACTCCTCATCACAGTATATGATCTAAGCTTTTTATTTGTGATTACTTGATTATTGTCTTTACCATTAGATTTTAGATTCCAGTGATTTTTGCACATAGATGATATGTAGATGAATTTTATTTGCTTTGCTTACAATTATATGAACAGCACTGAGCAAGGACATGATACATGTTTTATGCTTTCAAAACACTTATTTAAATAATTAACTCATTTGTTAATTGCTCCTCACCTACATTGCATCTTGACTATTTCTAATTAAATACCTCATAAGTACTTTAAACTTCATATGCCTCAAAAAGAATACATTTTGCTTTTGACAATCTTCACCTGTTCTTTTATTTTCAATAAAAATTAATTATTAAAACCCTAAGTAACTCACTACCCAAATAGAAACCTCAAACCATTTTTAAGATTTTTCTCTTCCCTTAAGAATACTTCCCACACTTGTACTCCCTTGAGACATCGAATAAGTCAAAAATTCCATCACCTCTTTCCATCCTCCACCTTATTTCACTAATTTTAGCCTTTCCCCTAGTTATTTTGCTTTTATTATGCATCCCTGCTGCTCTAACATACAGATATAACTAAAACACAAATTTCCCACATCCTCAATTAAGATCTTTCCAGAGTTCTCATTTTTAATTCGATAAAACTCAAGAATCTTAATATAGCTTACATATTTTGCCCACCCAGTTCCACATTTCTGTGGCAAGCTCACAAATTTAAGCACTACAAACTCAAGGAAAAACTCAGCTAGTTTACTTACATACCTGATTAAATCTTTTCCACATTCTACCAGCCTCTTGCATGGTCAAGAACTCTGTGTTCTATGTTCTGACCCTAGGGCTCTGCCCATCACAGGTGTTATCAGATCCTCCATCCCTTGGTACTGGGACACTAGGAACCTATACACTTCTATACACTGTGTACAGACTATAAGGAGTCTAGCTATGTCCTATAGGCTATCTATCTTGCCACCTCTTATTGCCAAAAGTTCTCTACTGCTCTGACATGATGTTGGAAGCTAAATCCCAAGCTTCCCGGGACCAGAAAGCTAAAAGCTATGCTTCAAAATAGGCCACGAAGCTGATGTTCCAAGAGATCACATATCTCCCTCCAGCACTCAAAATCAGTTCTGGATTGGGGGCAGATTAAATCAGGGGTCAAATCTCCTTGCATTCCTGTCCTTGCCTTCCTGTTTCAATTCTCCTCTCCTCCAGGGAGGATCAGTTTTCTACTTCCTTCTTCCCAAGCTGATGCTTCTTTTGCCCACTTATCTGTCAGACAGAGTGAAGGTAGATAAAATGTCTTAGCTATAATAGATCTAAAAATATTATCTCTATTACACAAAATTTATGGAGTCTTCAATTTCATTTCCTGTCATGTCCTCTCCTCACCACCTCTAGGTGGAATTAATTGCTATCGCATCTCCCACAGCACCTTATTCGTATTTTTATTTTATCATTTAGCACATTGTAATTATAATTAGCTGCCTGTTTGCCTTTCCCACTGGACTGTGACATCCTCAAGGACAGGGACTGAATCTTACTTGTCTTTTTATTTCGTTAAAACTTGCCATAGGGCCAAACCCAGAATAAGTGCTCAGTGAGATTTTACTTAACATGTGAGCAAATTGCTTAGAGCTGAAGCTCATGTGAAGGAATAGGATGGGAAGAGGGTGAGGAAGGAGAGTTGAAAAGACTTAGGGAATGCCCTGATTTGGGACCTAAGTTCAATAATGGGCATTGGTTTTATTTCAGAGAGTGAATATTTGGGAGGACTTTCAGTGGAAGATAAATGTATTTTTATACTAAAGATATCCATAAAGATATGAAAGTATCTCAGAACACAAGGAAGCAGGTTCAGAATCATGTGCCTCTTGCTCTGTTAGCTCTAAATACCCACCTGGATGTCCATTATCTCCAAGATGTTTCACAAAACTTTCTTCATTCAATTGGTTTTTTTTGAACATTTTTTTTCTAAATTGTTTTGGTCTTCTATAGAATAATTTCACAGATCAGTTGGAATGCAAATTTATCTTAATAAAAACAGGTAAGACATAGCTCCACAATATTACCATATATGAATAACATTACAAGTACATTTATTATTCAACTAAAGGCATATCTTAATATCAGAGGCAATACTAACAAAATTCATAAGGAATATTCCAGCCCATATTGGTATTATTAGCATTAGAGCTTGCATGAAAAATGCACGAAGAGGATTATTTAGATGTGAAATTTTATTAAAATATTTTTACAAATGTATTAACTAGTTATATAAAACAAATATACCAACAAGAATAATGCAGAAAATGAAAACAAAATCATACACCAAGTAAAAGTCATCATTAGCATAACTCTTCATGTCTCTTAGGTCTATGCACATATATAGATTAAATGATAGAATGGTTCAAAGTCAGAAAAAAAAAGGTTCAGGTCACACATGTTGTTTCAAAGAAAAATGTTTAACATAATTTCCTTAAATTTTAAAGATTAAAAATATATCGTACAACCAGTGAAACAATAGCTGTACTCCATTTGTGTTCAATGAATCAATAAGTAAATTAAAAAAAAAAAGAAGAAGAAAATTATGGCATTTGCAGATAAAAAAAAATATATCAAAGTAGAATTAATTTAATTGCTGAGCTTTAGATAAATGGTGCTTCACCATACAACAAAATAAACCCTCAAAAATGTTTCTAGAAAAGAAACAGGATTATGAAAATCATTCAGAGTTTGGAATCATTTTTTTATCACAATGATAGTATCTACTGACTCTCTGTCTTTAAAAATTACAAAATTGCACATTTAAATCTCCCTCCATGTCCCATTTCTCATGATTTTTGGAAGTGATCTAACTATTGTCAAGGCTAACATTTCATCTCATGTCCATATAACACTGTTTTCTATTTCTTGGTACTTTGATTTGTCTCCTGAAGAGCTGTACTACCTTGCCAATAAATTTGGTTTAATTAACTTTAAAGATTTCCCCACCCCCACCACCATAAAAGTTTTTACATGTTTAAAAATGTGGTCTTTTCATTTTAAGGAATGTGTCTGTTTAAGTCAGCTTTGTCAGTGCTGTGACCAGAAAGAACCAACCAGAACAATCATAAAGGAGGAAAAGTTCTATTTGGGGGCTCGCAGTTTCAGAGATCTCACTCCATGGATAGCCAACTCCATTTTTCAGGGCTCTGTATAAGGCAGGACATCATGGTGGAGGAATATGACAGAGGGAAGCAGTTTACGTGATCAGGAGGCAGAGAGAGAGGTCTCCACTTGCCAGACACAAATATATACCCCACACCCCGCACTCAGTGAACCACCTCCTCCAGCCATACCTCACCTCTCTCCAGTTACCACCCAGGTAATCCCATCAGGGATTAATCCACTGATTATGTTAATGCTATAGCCCAATCTTTGCTCCTCCCAATTTTCTTGCATTATCTCACACATGAGCTTTAGGGAGACACCACATCTAAACCATAACATTCTGCCCCTGGCCTCCAAAAGCTAACATTCATCTTACAAAGCAAAATACATTTAGTCCATTCCAAAGAGACCCCATGGTCTCAAAGTCGCTCAAAGTTCAAGTCCAAAGTCTTCTCTGAGGCAAGGTAATCTCACATCTCAAATAAAAGTTTACAAGTATTCAATATAATGGTACAGAGTAAACATCTCCATTCACAAAATTAGAAGTATAGAAGGAAGGGATAGGACCAAAGCAAGACTGAAATTCAACTGGGCAAACAAGTCCTGTAGCTCCATGTCCAGCATCAGGGTCACATGGCACTATGATGTTCTCTCCAAAGGGCTTGTGTAGCTCCGCCCCTATGGCCATGTTGGTTTCAGCCTAAGTGACCTTTCTGTTGGCTTGTCTGTGCTCAGTTCCCACAGCATCCTAGGACGATGTCTAACTTCACTGACATTTCTTAATCTTGAGAGTCTCCACTGCAGCTTCAGCTTCCTCCTCACTTTGACTTCTCAGGGGGTGCCTGCAGGGTCTCTGATCCTGCTACACTTTGTCTGGCTTCCAAGGCTTCATTGGAAATCTTGTGGAAGCCTCCATGACCCTCTAACTCCAGGATTCTGCATTCCTGCAGAACCAGCACCAAGAGGTTGATACCAAGTTCTGTCGCCATCTTCAGCAGTAGCCAAGCCTCCAGGGACCCTGGCTGCAGCAGTCTCTGAGTTTTTGAGTGGCTAAGCACATTGAAAAAACTTTCTAGGCCCCCTTGTGCAAGTATTCCCCACTGGTCTCCTCTCAAGAGACTTTTTACTTTCACTCCCTTGAGTCAGATGGATGTGGTCTTGCCAGCTCCTGAAATGCCCTTAAGTCATCTTTTCATATTATCTCTAGGCAGAATCTTTAGCATTTCTTTAGTGGCAGTAATGTCTCTAACAACTGCAACTTCCTTAGCCCCAGTTTTACTCCTGCCTTTCAAGTTAAAGTTTTTCAAATCTTTCTGTTCTGCTTTCTATTCCAGATTATCACAATAAATTTGGCTAAAAGCCACCACTAATATTCATGCCACTCCTGAATTCTATGCTGCCTAGAAATTTCTTCCACCAGATTATGAAGTCCATCACTTTTAAAATCTGCTTCACAGAAAGTATCAGGACACAGGCAAAATGCAGACAACTTCTCAGCTAGCACATAAAAGGAATGGCCTGATATCCAATTTCCAGTAGTGTACTTCTTTTCCTCTAATCCCTCTTGAGCCCTATCTTCACTCTCCACAGTTCTATTGGCATTCTGGTCTTCTGAACTCTCACCAGAATCAGCCATTAAGCTCTGCTTACAACAATCTAAAGCATTTCCAGCTTGCACTGCTAAACATCTCAAAATTCCTCTGGCCAATTCCAAAATGTTCCAAAAGCTTCTGAACCACATGGTCAGGTTGGTCACCTCAATACCAATTTCTGTTTTAGTCAGCTATTTCACTGTCATGACCAAAAAGACCCAAACAGAACAGTTGTGGAGGAGGAAAAGTTTTTTTGAGGGCTCACAGTATCAGAGGTCTTAGTCCATGAAAAGCTGGCTCCATTCCTTAGGACTTGAGGTGAAGCAGGACATTATGGTGGAGGAATATGACAGAGGGAAGTAGCTCATATAATGATCAGGAAGCAGAGAGGGTGGTCTCCGCTTGTCAGATACAAATATATACCCCACAGCCCCGTCCTCAATGAACCACCTCCTCCAGCCACACCCCACGTCCCTCCAGTTACCACTCAGTTAATCCCATCAAGGATTAATTTACTGATTAGGTTAAGGCTATAACCCAGTCATTGCCTCTCTAAAGCTTCTTACATTGCCTCACACATGAGGTTTTGGAGGATACCACATCTAAACCGTAACAATGTTCTATTTTACATTTGATTTATGTTTGCTGTTCCATTGCTCTGTTCTCTCAAGAGAAAAAATTTTGTCTACTATACTAAATATACCTTGACATTCTATCTATCTTTCTGTCTAAATGAAGTTCTTATCTTTATTATTTTCCATTTGTTATTTCATATGCTTCCTTGAGCCTATCTGTCCTGTCCCTAATGGTCATTTTCATGATAAATTTTATCCTCCTGCTACAGTTGATTTTTCCAATTCAGTGTTCATTTCAGTTATGCATTTTATTTCCCTCTCCTGTTACTTTGATTTTCATCTTCTTCTGGTATCTTCTAGTCTCCTTTCTTAACCTTTGAATCTTTTTAAAATTATTATGCTGACAAAATTTTTTTGGAGTTTGAGAAACCATTTAACTGAATTCTTTCCTGATTTCTTTGAACATTTCCTCTTATGATGTGTCTTCAACATATCATTCAAGTGCCTTGCCTTCTTTCCCTCTGCTTCCTTGTTTACTGCATTAGTATGTTAGTCAAGTGCTAGTGCCTTGAGGAATAGGGAACATTTGGCAGTTTTGTTTCAGTATTTTAACACAAGAAGTTCCCCCTCAACTCTTTCTTCCATCAGTTCTTACATAAGAGATCAAAGAGAGATCAAATTAGACTGGAAAATTAGAAATAGAAGGTCAGTGTTGTTTCTCTAACTTTCTATGGCATCACAATAAGTCACTACCGCTATGTCCTTCATTTGTCCCCTTACCTACCTTACCCTTAATTTATGTCTTTATCAATTAATTCATTTATTTATACAAAATACTTGGTTATTTATGTGTCAGGCAGTCTTATAGTTTGGGGAATAATAAAGTTTCTGAATACTTTAGACCTAAATTCTAGTAGAAGACAAGATCAAAAACACATTAACAATCCAAGAAGATACTTTTAGAAATGACAAATGCTAAGAAGAAAACAAAATAGGATTTTGAGCTAGAGAATGATGGAGGTGGGATGGTGGGCCTCTGCAGTAAGGAAGTGTCTAAGTCCAAAAACAAAGAAAAGGTGCCAGCCTGCAACATCCTGGGAAAGGAGCCTTCTATGCAGGAGAGACACATCTTGCAAAGGCCTAAGCTCAACGATGTTGTGGTTCACATATACCTTTTGGTTCTGGGTTACCAACTTTTAATGACCAGGGCTTTACGCTTAAGGTTGAAGAGGTTTGTGTCAGCTCTTGGAATGATGCTTATTTTGGCATCAAATTTTTAAAATTTGGAAGTGAACTTAATAGGCTGTGGCCCAGAGCTGTGTGGGTTACATTACCTCATTGAGTATATAAACCTCCCCCAACTATCACTTCTAGAGTTTTGGTTTCTGCTTTCTGTTTTTGCTACCAGTTGTTTTTCACTACCTGTGGTGGGTTTTTGAAGATGAGAACTGACTAAAATTCCCTAAATTTGTAATATCTTTACATTCATGTTCTAATCAGTTTTAAATTAAAAGTATTTATGAATATGCAGAGCAGTTTTGATGATGAGCTATTTTATATAATTTTGGTGAAATGTGGTACTAGAAACACTACTTTTCTAAAAATCTTCATTAAATATGAATCCTTTCAAAGTCCCCTGAAATAGCAGGACACATGCCTGATTATCAATATTCCTTCTAATAGATGCCTGACCAAGTGCAGGTGCACTGAACTTCTTGTTTATTTCATTTGTTAACACACATTTCCCAAGAAGTACAGAGAAAAAACTAATATCCTGGTACTACATGCTACAAATAAGTTATGCTTCAACTCATTAAACACAAATGTAAATGTCTAAATGCTGAAGTTGATTTGATAAAAACAAAGTTTATGGCATCAATAAATTCTAAATATGTAGTTTGTCTAGGATTTAAAAGAAAAAAAAACAGAATTACTTTTGCATTTAGGTAACTTGTCTATTTTCCCCTTAAGAGAAAATAGCATAAAATACACTTGTATTTTATTTGAAATGATGGATCTGGAAATATTTTAGGATCCCAAGGTGCATATCATTTTATATCTTTTCTCTGCAAGTATAAATTTGGAAATTTTAGCATGCACTGAGATATCACTGTTTGATATCAAATGTTGAATGAATCTCATTGAAGCCACTTTTAATTGCTATGGTTTAAATCTCTAAGGCAATAACTTTATCAAGAATGTTCCACTTTTTCCTTCTGTGATACCACTACTGTGGAGGACTAATTCTGGAAGCAAGATTTTCAAGCTGGACAAGTTGCCTACAGTTTTTTGGGTTTTTTCCTACACAAACAAAACATCCAGAAAAAAAAAAAAAAAAAGACCACCAGTAAGTACTCAGACCCTTTGAATGCAATCAGAAGGAAAATAGTAACTGTATTTTTAGAAAAGATAAAATGTTGGCCTAAATTGATCCCATGGCTTCCTCTTAGCCTTGTCTTACACTTAGGTGTTTTCTTATATGGAACAAAACTGCATTACAAGCGAAGGTGAAGTCAACCCCAATTCTTATCTATTCATGTTCCTCCTCTCCAAGGTAACTATCATCATGAATTAAGTGAGTGTATTTTTCTTGTTACAGTGTATATAAAAATTTAAAATCTATACATTTAAAACAAATAGAGCATGTAGTACATAGTACAGTTCAGTATTATTTTAGAAGTTTACATAGGCTTATTACATATTAAATATATTTTGCAAGTAGCTGTTTTTCATTCAACATTAGGTTTTTGAGTTTAAACCATATTGGTATTTATCTACTTCATTTATTTTAATGCCTATATAGTGTATATACAATATTTTAACATATACCTTAATGAAGGATTATTTCTAGTATATCTATTTTAACTATTACAAAGATTTAATAAATTTATTATTTAATATATTCACCTTGAAAGCAATTAGAGGAACTTAGGATACTTTTAATCTCTCCTATATCATTTCTCATGCCATTATAGTTGACTTTCTTATCCCTTCTTAGTTTTTCCCAAATTAATCCTTTTAAAGCCTCCAGTTTGTATTTTAACCTTAAAAATAATATGCATTTGCCAATTTATTTGTCAGTATTGCTTTCTGCATCCCACCATCTTTCTGAGCTTAGCTTTCTTTTGGTTGAATGCACTTGTTAATACATTTTTCCCTTAGAAAATACATGACTTGTTAACTCTTAGTCTCTGTTTATCTAAAAAAAAAAAGTGTTTATTTCATCATTACAGTTTATAATCATTTGTCTGAATATAAAAATCATTCATCAGCATTTTTTTCAGATTTTTTTGAAGTATCAGCCCATTGTCTTCTAATAGCAGTTGACACACATCAATATGTTAAATATCCAATTATTTTTCCTCTCATGTACATATCCCCCCTCAATAGATGGCTCTTTTAAAAATTAAATTGGTCTTTCATGAACTTTAATTTCACTATGATATCTTTAGTGGTAAATTTGTTTTTATTTATTCTGTTCAAGAATTAGCATTTCTTCTAAATTCTGATGATCTTTCCCCTAATATAGCTTCATATAAAGTCCCCCTCCTGTTTCCTCTGCCCTCTCCTCCTGTAATTTCCGTTATGGTTATGTTGTATCTCCATTATTCAGAACTTCAGTTCTATATTTGCTACCTTTAATACTTTGTAGTACATTCTGTGTGATTTTTTCATATCCACATTCTAATTCATTAACTCTTTCTTCAGCTGAATCTAGACTTATATTTAACTTCTCCACTTAGCTTTTTATGTCAAGGACTACAGTTTTCACTTTTTAAACTTGTGAATGGTTTTTTTGTAGCTCTTCTCCCACAACCCCCAATACACAACACTGTAATCTGTTCTTCCTATTTCTAGTTTGTCTTTTGTCTCTTGAATTATGTTAAAGTGTCTTGAATTTGTTCTAGAATTTCCAGCCAATGAGGTATAAATTCCCCAACATGCTGCATCCAATGACTCTTCTAATGGCATGTTTTATTTGTTTTGTTTTGTCTTGTTTTGTTTTGTTTTCTTCACACAGTTTGTTATCTCACTGTAAATTTATCTTCCACAGGGTTTATTTCTTTGGGACTCCTACATGCTCTGAGCTGTGGAAGAATCATTATAGTATGCAGGACAGTTTCAGGGTTGCCTTTGCTTGGGGACACAGCAGGCTTTAGTGTTCCACTCTGGGTATCCTCAGACCCTGCAATTTACATGAAGCTGGGCCCAACCCTACTTAGAGCTCTTGGTGCTTCTTAGCTCTCACAGGTAACTCCAACCCCTTGACTTTCTTAATCAACAGGCTTTCTTCTTACTTCCCTGACCTGAGTAAAGATCAAGCTTTCCTTTACGTATTTCACATATGACCTGAGCACTTACAACTCTAAGTTTTATAAGGGAGGTTCAGTTCCAGGTCTCCTATTTACAGAGAACCTGAGACTGAAGACTTTTCTTCCTGCTTTCAACAAAATAGCTACCTCCAGATATACTAACACACACACAGACACACACACACACACTCAGAAAGGTGATCCATTGATTAGATACAGTAAAGGAATCCACAAGTATATCAATTTATGTATTTATACTTTATTCACAATATGTGAATAAATAACCTTGCTGAGAGAAGGTTATTTCCCAAATCCTTTTAGTCTAATTAATTAGAAAAACCCTGTTTCTCTTTGGATTCATGAGTATATGCAGCTATAGTGATATCCACAGCTGACTATTTTAAGTAGAGAGGGAAAAATACAAAACTTTTTTTTTTAAGTTAAAAGCAAATTCTAACACTTTTGCAATTTTAGCATTTGGAGCTCTGATAACTAAGGGCCACCTTTTCAACTCTGGGAAAATTCATGGTTCTTTAAAGAAATATTAAACAGTCTTATTTCATAACATCATCTTGAACATCAAAGGGCTTGATTAAATGCATAAATAAATCATGAATGAACATTTCAGGACCTCCCAAACATTAAGTTTTAAAACTGATTTCTTAGAAACTTAGAAAAACAAGGCTTGGACTCTTATTTGCCAGTTCCCTGTTTTTCTCTTCTCCACAAACAAACAGAAAGTAAATACCTTGCTAATTTTATTTTGGCATTGATATCTGACAATTCTTATAAATTTCCTATGGAACTCAGCTAGGAATTCTAATTTCTAGGGTTAAAATTATTTTATCAAAGGGCTTTTGGCCTTACATTTACACTTACACTGGTATAACTGTTATTATAACCTTTGTGTCCCTATTCACACCATTTAGAGAAAAGGAAGAAAAAAGAAAAAGTGAGGGCAGAAATCCTCCTGATTTTGATTAAACTGATCCATCAATTCACCAAGAATTGGCTGCAACTGAAAAGAATAAGCAGTGTCACAAGTTTCTATTTTTTTTAAATGTTGAAGTGTTAATACATGAAAAACCAATTTCTCAGAGACATATATCTGATTTCTATGACTATTTTTAATTTCTCTTCCATGTAACTATACAATCAGTTCAATTTATTTATTCAAACCATAAAAGTAAGAATGATGATCCCAGTCATTTTCTCTTTTATAAGGTTATTCAAATTGAAATCCACTCCTCCTCTTACCAAAAATTTTTACAATTTACAACTAAGGCTCATAAACCTTTTCAGGCATTTTATAATGGCAGATCTCAGAGCCAGATGGTCTGAGGTCTAGAAGAATACAGAATGTGCGAGAACATTTCCTGATGATTAGTTGATAAGTGCCATAATTTTAACAATGACCAATTAGCAAATCCTAATAAAGTTTGCAGAGAACTCATGAAACTTAATCATGCTTGAATTTCTGCCACAGAGTCACCTCACTTTAAGCAATGTATGTTCCTGAAAATTACATGTCAATTGAACATTTATAAGAATAAGTTATCATGGACCTGAATTATCACTAGAGACACTTCATCTTCATTTCTGATTCATTTGCAATTGGCAACGACTCAACTGAAGTTCAGTTTTCTTCTTCCTGATTCTTTATTAAATAACAAATATTCACGTTCTCTAAAGCAGATTACAATTTAAATTACACTTCAAATTGTTTTGAAAAGTGAATAATTATTCTGTGTATTAGGAAAGAGAAATGCTTACAATATGGAAACAGCTATTTCTAAAATATTTGAAGAAATCCTATAGGAAATGAAGATGGCAAAAAGAATATACTAACAGCAAGTTCTTTCATGATTATCTCATTTAACTTCATAATACTGCTACAGGTAGGATTTCTTGTTGACTAACAAATTAGGGTAAGGAAGATCTGAGAAGATAAGTGGCAGGGCCAAAATTTGAACCCATTTTTCTATCCCCAAGTTCATCCACTTTCTACTGCACAAAAGGCCTTGACTTGACTCATATGTGGAAGCTAGTTTCAGAATTTTAGGAAGAGCTTTCTGAAAAGGCACAGTTGTGATAGCTTAGGAAAATCTATAAAAAAAAAAATGGAATAGCTTAGATAAGTATAGATTAAGGGAAGCATCAAGTTTCCAAGTAGGTAAAATTTAAGTGCATTTCCTAGTTATAATTATCTTTTCTTTCCAGAATTTAACTTCATTTTTCTTTTACATATGAATCACTGCCATCACTTCAATTAGTGAAAGAAGACATGAATCTGCTAGTGCAGAATCATGGAAACCCAAGCTCACTGTTGATTGCTGCTCATTGTAGCTGCCTCGTGAGTCCTGCTTAACTGCTTTTTCTTGCTAATACATCATAGTAAATGAAATGCCAAGTAGTGTAATTTCCCCCATTACTCTGTAAGTTATCCCTGCCCTAATGCTAAGCCCCAAATTAGAAGTATTGCTGATCAACAGTCTCCTACTAAGGTATTCTAGTGTTACTTTATTTCCTTGATATGGTAAGTCATCATTCCTTAAGCATGATTCAACCAAACAGCAACAATTTCTTGACTATTCCTGGTAATTAATGATATCCTTGACATGCCTTGAATCAATGTCCAGCTTTCTACTTCATATATTCCAAATGGGAATCTAGTGATGCTATATGTGGATGGGGGCTATGGGAATGAGGAGTTCACTCTTCAAATAAGTTTCGAATGTCAATTAAGATTTTTGAGAGTAACATATACAAAGTTGGTTTTTGTTTTTTTTCTTCTTTTTTCTTTTTTGTTTTTCAATGTGCAGATTAAAAGAAGAAAGAAGGTGAAATGAAATCATGGGAATCATTTAGACAATACTGAAATTCTGGCCTAAAGACGAAATAGAAAGGAAACAGAAAATAATATGATTAGGGAGGGATAACTTAAGAAAGAGCAAACTATGCATGTCTACTGAATGTATGGGTCAAAGATAAAGTGTTGGGGGATTCTCTGCCATGTCCCATGTGGAAGAGGAAAGGGTTAACAGCTGGAAGAGAATGTTGGTGGTATATCACTCAATTACCCAAAAATCTCATCTACTCAATAAACACACAAGAACCAATACTATTTTAAAATGAGAAGGGGCATGACGGGTCTGGCCATACCAGCTCTGGCCTCCTACAACAACAACTCACCAAACTCTCTTTTATTTGTAATATACAGGTAAAGGGGGGAAGGACCAGAAGGAGCTTCTTCTGTGATGAACAGGATAGAATGGAGTTAAGGGAGTCATTCTCTTAAGGGGAAAATTCCAGAAGCAGACAGGGAACCACTCCCATGCAGCACCACATGCTTCCCAGCAGTTCCTAGAAGCCAGGCCTCTGTGTCCCGTGGCTCAACCTAGTCTGATTCTGCTAAATAAGAATGGCTTCCCACAATAAAGGAAGAGAAATTAAGAGGCATTTCAAAATTAGAGATTAAGAGTAAAGCTATCATTGACAGAGAAGAGAAACCAGAGGGAAAATTTCGGGTTACCAGGAGAGAATGAGCAGTTAATGTGTCTAACATCTATTAGGAAGGGTGATATTGAGTTGCGGGGGCAGTTATGTCTGAGGATGCAGTGATGGTCAACAAATTCCTGAATTGAGGAGATCTCCAACATGTGCATGGTAAAAGGGGGAATCAGAGGACCAAGAGATGAGAATGGGGCTTTGGAGAAGGAAGTGGATCCATTGGAGGACTTCTATTTAAATGCAATAACTAGAGGAGTACAAGAAGCAGTGAAGCCCAGCTTTATGGAAATCAGAATTGAAGAACATTCACAATGAAATATGTCAAGTAAGAAATTAAAGATTATAGAAACTTTAGAATGTATATTCTAGTAGGTTGTCTTTGAATTTAAAATTTAAAGGTTTTGTTCAGAGTTACAAGTATTATTACACTCCAGGCAAACATACAGTTAAATAGATGGTAGAAATGTTTTCCAAAACCCATTATACAATATTTCTGAAAATGGGAGGGTGGACAGACTGTACAGTTTAGTAAGACAGCCTAGGAGAAATACATGAATTTTAGCTAATGAAAAATATGCAAATGCACCTCATTACATTTTAGTGTTAAGTGAATAGACTGAGTAATGTTGCATAAATGTCTTCTGCAAATTTGGAAAGTGTTTACAATTTGTTCCTAATGGTAATATAGAAAAATTAATTCTTAATTGTAATATCTAAGGCTCAAAGGACAAGAATTGGCTGCCCCTTAAAGTTTGTTATTGAGGTATATATAATCTTAATTCTGTACACTTCTGACTTGTGAAAATGAAATTCATTTATGTAAATAATCTGTGTAATTTTAAGCAATATTCCCATGGAAGAATTCATGGATATCACCTTAGGTGGAATGATCTGTTTTCCCATCTCAACCTAATATTGCACTGTGTTTCTCAACACAACCTATTCAATGCACATAAAATAAAATCAAAATAACTAATGATACCTAACTGAAGACAGGGCTCAGGAACCCCTAAGCCCCAAATTTATTCAAACAGGCTTTTTTTTTCATCTTTGTCTTTCACTGCACCTTAGCACCCCATTCCAAAGAATGCAGAAACCTATTGTCCATATAGCAAAAGAAATCATAATTTTATACTATTACAGAAAGTATGCAGCTCTGAGCTTTAGAGGAGGTGGTTCAGATTTACAACTGGTATATAGTTGTTTTTATATGAACTCTCCAATAAAATACAACAAAGTAGAAGTGACTGACAGTCAGTCCCCTTGATTCATGAGAGTTCACCTTAGTCTGAGATCAGTGAGAATACTGGTTCATAGTACTTGCAAAGTAACTAATATAATTATTCTGATAGAAAAATTCTTAAAATTGCATCATATTTGGCTACTCTTGTACTTAAATGACATGTCCATCAAAATACCTAAAGCATTAGGACTGTTTTCATATTGGAAAAGATGTCTGTCTAGTAAAATTCATTTTAGAAAGATTTACAACAACAAACTAAGTTTCTGACATCCCACTATAAATAATCAATTGCTATATTTTATTTGACCAGGTATACTTTAAAGTTCTTTATTGAATTTTGTATTTCACAATGGAGAATTTTGAGTTTCCATTTATTCTATACAGAGAATGTGTTTGTAAGTTCTAACCTGCCATAAAAAACAGAGCTAAAAATGTTAAACCAAAAACTGAGATGTCCTCTAAAGGCAACTAGAAATAATAAATACAGTTTATAAAACATGATTGTGTTTTATTTAAATTACATCAAATGTGCAAAAGGGAATATGTAAGAAAAGAATTGGTTATTTAAATTTTTTTCACTCAAATCTCTGAGCTGCACCTTGCATTTTCTCTAAAATTTTTAGGAAGTTGAAGCCAGTATCATAAAAATTATGTATTATTTAATTATACACAAAAAAAAGATTTATAAAATATTCTGCCTCTTAGAAAATACTCCAGGTATTTTACAAGGAACAATATAGTTAGAGCACCAAAAATATACACAACTGCAAAAGCAATTAAAATCAGTAATAAAAATCAAACATAAAATCAGTGTACCATGCCAAAGGCCTTTTGAAATAAAAGAGCTTCAAACCCACAGAACATAAAAGGAGGCTAATTCAGTGGTTGTCCTCAATTGAAAAGAGAGGACGTTCCATAGCCCTGGGCTGGCAAACGAAATTCTTGAACCTGTACTGCTAAGTTTCAGACTGAACATTATCTTTCCCTGAAAAATCACCATCTTTTCTAAACATTTCTGTTCTTTCTAAGATGCTCTACTTAGAGTATCAACAAAGAGACCTTAACAATGAGGGTCAATTATAAGTAAAAGGAATACTGCTTATCTAACATTATGTTTGCCTTTGAACTTTATGCAGGAAAAAATTTCAAAAAATAAGAAACTACTCACTATTGGCACTTCTAACATCACTCAAGGTCCTTGATAATGTAAATATCTGAATGTTTGTGGATGAAATGAGAAATTATAGTTTTGAGAAAAAAACTGAGGAATAAAAGGCAAACTAAAATCTTTTCAATATGTACACCTTTCTGACTGGTAGAAAATACATTCATCAAGAATGAAAGAGAAAAAAAGAGACCAAAATAAATTTACTGTGGAATTTTTAAATACTGCTTTAAAGCAGAGGAAAGAGAGGTTCTACTTTGTAGTTTTCATAAAATTGAACTACCAGCTTCCTTATATGAATGGTCAGACATTACAGTGGAACTCTCATCTCAGCATGAATTCCTGGAATGAGGTATAAAATTCTTATTTCTTTGCAATAATGTACTCCAAGGCATCATGACTTAATATGGCCTGGCATATGCTCAGGACATGAAAAATAGACGACTTTTTTTTCCACCAAGAGTACACTTTCAAGTGAATTTCTAGCAGACATATTTTACTGAACATATTTTAGTTTCTCTAATGTCAACGTGTTAAAGAAGAAACTTCACATTTCTTTTCCACCTAATCATAAGAGGCTTTGTGAAACCCACAAGAATAGAACAAAGAGAAAAGAACATTCACAAATATGAAAATAAAGTTTCCTTTTTCTTTCCATTTTGCATTAGGAGAGAAGTTGAAAGATAAGAAGTGAGAAACTAGGTAAAGGCAGCAAATGCGCTCACTGGAAAAAAAACTCAAGGTCAGATGATGACTTTTGCCTGCTGATTTCTCCCGATCTGGCTCTGTGTCCACACCTGATTTTTTGACAATGGCCAGAGCAGAAGCAGACTTGTTTTTCCAAGAACAGTCTAGAAGAAGTTCCAAAATTGGCAAAGGCAGTCTGGAGAACAGAAGTGGGAAGGATCAGTTAGAATGATTATGTTAATCTGAAGACCAATTTTCCACTCAGTGGGCAGAGCAAGGTATAGACTTCTTGGAGAGTACTTTTACCTGAACCAGATGTGGAGAAAACAAAACAATGGAAAACCTAGAAAGAATCCAGGATTCCATTATGAATACTACAGCTGTATATAAAGATTCCTTAATTCAACCTTTAAGATACATTCAGCCTGCCCTTCATACCCTAAAGTGCCATCACACACCTACAAAGGCCACAATCAATCTTTCTATTCCAGGAGGATTCTCTGTTAACAAATCTACACAATAGTGGGGAAAATCCATGCCAAGTAGTTATGTGACCCACTATGCTTTTTCATTAAAAACTGAAAATTTTATCCTAACCAGAATAAAAAGGACATACAGGTAAGAAAACCAAAAAGAGAAAAGTCAAACATAAAAGAAAGAGAGAAACGGGAGAGAGAGAAAAGCAGAACTGTTTTTGGGAAGGAACAAGTAGACAGTAGACAGTAGGTGTTAAGGAAGTATAATTCAAAACAAATTCTCTGGCCAACCCAGAACCAACTACGTCCCCTCCCAGAGTAAGAAGAGAGATGGGGAAAAAACAGACATTATTGAATAAGCATTAAGTCATAATGTGATGCACACCACCAGCAATAGAGAGACTCAAAGAACCTCAACCTCACCTTTTAAACAGAAACAATTGACTACCTACTTGTTTTCAAAATAAACAATAACTCAGATAAGAGGACATGACAGCACCACTTGTACATCTGGTCCATCCTGTATTCATGGGGTATTTGGAGGACCCCTCTGTTTGTTAACCAGCTTAATCCAGAGGAAAAATAAATTCCCCACATCTTTATGACAGGAGGTAGTTTTGAAACTTAGGCACTAAGGAGACCTCATCCCTTTTCCTTTACTGCAACATTTCAAAGGAATGGTTCCAGTTCCTTCAGAAAGATTTCCCTGGGTTTTAAAGCTGCAAAGATGTTTATGCAGCTTTTGAAAAGATTTATGCACATTTCAAAGAGAAAGAAATAGGGTTTACAATTACAAGTTTTCTAAAGTAAATGGCTTAAGAAAAAGGGGAGGCATGAAAACCTCTTTTTTTAATAGGAAAAATTAAGACTTTATTCTATTTGCCTTTATATGCAAAAATACTGGACATAGAAATATTTTACTTTTTTTTTTTTTTGTGGTGCTGGGGATTGAACCCAGGGCCTTGTGCTTGCGAGGCAGGCGCTCTACCAACTGAGCTATATCACCAGCCCATAGAAATATTTTAAACTTTTTTTTTTTAAATTTAATATGTACAAGAAAATATGTCACCCATAAAAAGAATACCGACATTAAAATAAATAGTTGCAGAATTTAAAATGAGTTCTTAGAAATTATAAGCATCATGAGGAATTAATAATATTAGAAGAAACTGAAGTTGTGGAAACAATATAAAACAGGAGACATAGAGGCTCAATTTGGGATATCCAACATCATCCAAAATACATCTATCAAAAATAAATTTATGTTAAGAGCAGAAAATTAAAGGAAAGAAAATGGAGCAATAATGATAAAAATGTTCAAAATCTGAAGGATATCACAAATCTTCATATTAGAAAAATCCCTGGACATTGAGCAGCATAAATTTAAAAAGATCTAACCAAAAATAATCCTCAGGAAATTTATGACTGTCAATGTGATTGCAACAATTTCTTGGGGGACAGAGGTAAAGTTTGCCTTCAAGGGACAAGGGTCAGATCCATACTAGTTCACTGAACACTGGATGAAAGTAGAGACAACCAATTAATGCTTTCAACATTTTGAGTTGAATTTTTTTAAACCTAGATTTGATACACAGGTCAAGCAAACTTGAAGGAAAAGTAAAATTTTGCAAATAAGCAAAAGGCAAAATGTCATTGCCAAGTAGTTTTCCTTTACAGAAAAGAAAAGGGGGAAAGAGGAGGAGATCAACAGAATGAAAAAGGGATCCTAGAGAAAGGAAGTGCTGGCAATCAAAGTAACCACCCAGAACACCTTAAATATAACCCTGAGGATGAGGGCCGAACAAATATTCTCAAAAGCATTTTTTCTTTGTTATAACAAAAATTCAAAGGTTTTCTTCAAAGAGAAAGTAAATGTGACTGAGATTACATAGACTTGATTTAGAAATTAAAGAGTCTTAATGATGAACATGAAGAAATGTACCATAATTGACAAATGAAAAAAAAATTGAAACTCAAAGAAAAAAACAAAAAGTTGTACATTAAATTCATGATTGAATCATGAACCAAAGAAAAATGTGGCATCCTTTTAGCACTTTATAGAGTGTAAGAAAAAAATTAATTTTAACATGGAACTGGGAATAATCTTCCAAGAGAATTTAGTGACAAGAAAATATTTTGTAGACAATGAATATACAGAAAATGCTATATTCAATGCATAATGAATGTTTAACAGATGAGTAGAAATTCTAATTTTCTTACATGGTGACATGATACAAGACAATAAGAATTGACTTAAAGAATTTTGGATTATAAAATTATGTATCAGAAATAAATTAGTAATTAACAAACATTGGAAGGAGATGAGTAAAGGAGATGAGATAGTATACTTCCTCTGTCCTGGTAAGAAAACATTAGATTTAATTCAAGTGATTAAATGAAGGAATAGCTGTATGATAATAGTAGAGTGTTTTGAGAGTAGCTGTCACAAATGTGACACAGGAGTTACAAGAAATTACTTATGAGATGGAGAACTAGGGTTTGGAAAAAGAAGGGAAAGGAACATTGAACATTAATTTCATGTTATTTATTGCCTAAATTTATTCCAAATACATGCAATATTTTACACAATCTATATTTTATAAGACATAATATCAGAAGAAAAAACCATACATCTCTGTATTTTATTAGCTCAACCCCTCATATAAATCTTTCCTTTAGTTCAAGCAATGCTCTTCATCTCACGGATGGCCATACCTAGAATCATCTCTGTGGATTTACTTTCCCTAGTATTTGTAAAACTGTAGTTGATTTTATTATCCAATATGATATTTACTATACCAAGACCTTTGAGACATATTCCTGTTTGAGTGCAGAGCCATAAAAATATCTTTGTCTCTGCAGATAAATTGTGTCTTTTCTTCTGTCAAAAAATAAAAATTATGAGGCCCTTAGCCATAAGAAAACTTAAAAGTTAAAGGCATTGCCCATTTGCCGTTATCAATTCACCTAGGTGCTTAAACTTTTAGATCCTTTTTATTCTTCTTTTATTCCTGTTGATGAATTAGGCATTTTGAAAGCTTCCTCAAATACTTGAATTTGTAGGAATTTTTGTTGATGTTAAATATAGCAAAAACGTACCAGCTCCACTATTACAACAGATGTTTGCTACATTCATAGCTGGGCCCTCATTTTTCCCCAATACAGTTTAAGCTCCTTAATCATGCCAATTATATATAATACTTTATATCCCCACATCCCTACCTGAGTGCTTATGTAGCAGGTGCCCAATAAATGTTTCTATGTTGGACTGACTTAATCATGTTTACCACAGTTTTTCAATTTATGGTCAGTAGTAAAAAATTTTTTCCCAAGTTACATATAAACAAAAGGAAAGTGTTTTACCTCTTAGCTACTTTTATATGTACTAATAAAATTCTTCTAAAAGAAACAAAGCAAATATAAAAGACTAACTTGTGATTCATAAAAATAGAAATATTGCAGTCACATTTCACTGGATCACTTCAAATGCAATTTTCACTTTTAGAAGTGAACACATAATCTGGACAGGAAAAAAACAGCTTCTGAACAAATCCATCCTGAACAATATACTATAGTAAGATGTATTTTTTTCTCTACAAATCCCTACATTTATGCACTTACCAAATATCTGAACCTAAATATGGATGGGGAAACTAAAGGTCTGGGATCCTTTTGAGAACGATCAATTCCAACATCTTTAATTTAGAGCCCAATCTGCTAAAACACTCAGCTGTCTCACAAATGGAAGTTCTCATTCAAGGGTCATTGAGCAGTGTGTTTTCTTGTTGTACCCCAGTCAGAGAAATACTTTGAAAAATAACATCATACCAGTAATTCACATTGAATCATCACTATTTCAAGATCACTAAGATGCTTTGGTTTTCTCAGAGGTAGGAAAACCAACGTTACTTAACAGACTGAACAGGTGGTTCTACCAGCAGAGCTGTTCCTTCTTAGAGATCAAGAAAATTCTGTCTCTGGTGTGATATATAGGCCACAGACTAGCATATCTGTCCTCAATTTTTTTTTACCATAAACTGGAAACAAACAGGAAGTTCGCACTACAAAGTTAGTCTTTGGGGTCAAGGCATCCTCAGCAAAAGGCTGAAGTTAATATATAGCCAGCTTGCCCAAAACGGCTCAAACCGAATGGTCATTGACATTGATGTCTGCATTAGAAAAGCTATCTAATACTCAGTAAGGATTAACAATAAGAAAGAGGATAGCACAGTTCTCTGGATTATAGAGATCAGGGCAAGTCTGAATAGAGAGGGAGAACCCAGGGAAGATGCCCAATGGAGCATTCATGAGGGACTTTGAGGAGCAGGAAAAACTAGAAATGGAATGGAACCAAGAAGGAAAAAAACCCCAGCTCAATATGTAAACATCATCACTTTTCCTGAGGGCTTCCATGAATACTGAAATAGAAAATGCAAATGAAAGACAAAATTTAGAAAATACAGTAAACTTTCATTAGAATATTCAGAATTCAAGAGAGAAAGCTGAATCACAAGCAATTGGATAAGCAATATCATTTACTACATTTACTTTTTTCTTGAAGAAATACTACTTGACCAGAGCAAGGCAACCTCCTGAAAAGAAATGGTGATTGATACAGAATGATCAATTCTGGGTGAACTCCTTGAGAAAATAAAACCTGAAACTGGTTCTTAAAATAGAACACTTAATTATGAGTGCAATTATGAGCAATGATTCTCAACTCTCACTGCATATTAGTATCACCTGGGAGCTTTTAAATTGTAATGATTCCCAAGATTCGGCTTCCTACCAGAGATTCTGGTTTAACTGAGCTGAAATGGGACCCAGGCATCACCATGGTTAAGACTCCCTGAGTGATTCTAATGTGCAACTAGAGCTGTAAACCACAGCTGAAGCCAGGATGTGAGCTTTAGGGTATAGAAGGTTAAGGAGCTGCTGCTCCAGGTCTCCACCTGCATATAATTCTCTTTTGTTTTGATGCCTTTCACCACAAAGTTGCTGAAGTCACCACCTGTTCTAGTTTTCATCTTGAATATCCCCAGGGTGGCACTGTTGGGAAATATTGGAAATTTTAGGAGTTCAGATCCAGCGAGTGGTCCTTTGGACATTTGGGTATGCAGTTGAAAAGATTTGTGGGACTCCAGCCCCTTCTTTTTTTGTTCCTTTTGCTTCATGGCTCTGAGGTGAGCAGTTTTATTCCACCTTGAACTCCCACCATAACTTGCTGCCTTTTCACAGGCCCAAAGCAGCAGAGCCAACTGATCATGGACTGGAACCTCCAGAACTGTAAGCCAAAACAAACCTTTTCTAAGTTTATTATCTTAGATGTTTTGTTACAGTATTGGAAAGCTGACTAATACGCCACCATAATACAGATCAGACATTTACATCACTGCTACATCACTGCTACTTCATCTCTTCTGCAGGAGACCCATATCTACACAACCTCAAGTATGTAACATAACAAGTTCAAGGTATAAATATTGAACTCTAAGTGTCACAGTTTGGGTTGGAATCTCATGAGTTACATGTGTTGACCAAAAAGGAAAATCTTAAGAAATCTTAACTTTTAAAATCAATGACTTATTGGATGCATGTTATGGGGGAAGAGTGTTACAGATGATTTAATTACTGAGCACATGAGAAAAGCTTTTGAGGGCAGTACATATATGTTCACTATCTTAATGGTAATGACGGTGTGATGGGCATATAAATATGTAAGAATTTATCAAATTTGTATACTCACATGCATTTCTTCTACTTAATAACAATTACAACTTAATAATATAAAAAGTATAAACTTTGCTTTATGTATGTCTTTTAAATCATATAAATTCTTTCCAAAAAAATTGCATTTTTTTTATCTCCAGATTACTTACTCTGAATGCCTTTAAAAATCTGGAAATCTGAAACCAAAAGTGGGAAGAAAAGCCCCATACCAAAAATATCTTCTCCTCCTGTGATCATCAGTTTTTCGTCTCTGTAACGAAGTACTGGAGGAAAACAACTTAAAGGAGGAAATATTTATTTTGGTCCATGGCTTCAGAGATTTCAGTCCATGGTCACCCTTTGTTCTTGGTTGTGGTGAGGCAAAACATCATGATGGGAGGGTGGAGCACAGCAAAGATGCTCACCTCATGGTGGCCAGGAAGCAGAAAGAGAGGGAGAGGGGGCTGTGGTTGTAGCTCAGTGGTAGAGCACTTACCTAGCATGTATGCAGCACTGAGTTTGATCCTCAGCACCACGTAAAACTAAATAAATAAAATAAAGGTATTGTGTCCATCTACAACTAAAAATAAAAAGAAAGAAAATAAAAAGAAAGAGAGAGAGGAACATCCAGGGACAAAATATACCCTTCAAAGGCACACTCCAGTGACCACCTCTTCCGAATAGGCCCTACCTACTAAAGTTTCCACCTCCCATCCCCAAAAGCACCATCAGCTGGGGACCAAGCCTTCAACACATGAGCCTTTGAGGGACATTCCAAATGCAAACTCTAACACCTACTAACCCCTTGGCAGTAGTTGAAATTTATTTTAATACTTGAAGATAAAACCATAAATATTATCCAGGAAATGTGATGCCCTCAAAGATTTGAAATTATCATATAAGCACCAGATATTTATATTCATCTCCCAAAGAGACAGGGACTCAGACACAAAAACAGCAAATTTGGGATAGAAAGGAAATGTGAAAACTGGAAGAAGGGGGGCCACTCTGATTGCAGTAGGAAGCTTTGGACACCTGAGTATTTGGCAGTGTAGGGGTATATGATGGAAAGGGTATGCAAATGAGAGCTGTGACCATCCAAGAACCAAATGTGCCTGAACAGCATCAGGTGCAAGCTAATCCTTACTGTTTTTACTGGCATTTCTAAAGCATTTGTTCTTTAGGAATGCTTATAAAATTATCCTTAAATAATCAATGACTTTGGGATTACTCAGGAAGACTCTTTATTTATTGATATTCTGCAAATGCATTATTCTCCTTAAATATTGAAAGCAGAAGAATGTTGTTACTTTGATGAGGATTGGCTAGGCTCTATTAAATTTCATATGCACATAATCAAGAATACAAATACTTGAATATGTAGATTTTAAATATCAGAGCAAGAATCCCACATAGCAGAATTTCTAACCTACTAATCCCTGCTAGTAAATCTATGGTTAAAAAAAAGAAAGAAAGAAATAGTGTGAGCAGAAGGCAAGTTGAAAATAAAGAAAATGCCATGAAACTGGCAGTTTTCAATTAGTACCATTCTGCTATTATTATTCTGTAATTGTTTTAAAGATTCATAGATGGTGTTTTAAAAATATCCTCCCCAAACACTAAATTCCATGCCATATTGTGAAAATGGTAATATTTTACTAGAAACAGTAGGGAGCTGAGGTTGTATCACTTTTCACTTTCTCATTGGTAGGCAAGAACACTCTTGTGCTGAGTGATCCTCCATTATTACCAAGGAGTTTATGATCCATCCTGGAGATGTCTATAGGACTACCTACCAAAGAAATTTCACTTATGGTCATTGCACTCGAATAAAAAGATACACTCAGATTTGGAAGAGAAACTGTTAACACTCTAGCAGTGTCCTGATGGCTTTGCCAGTGTTTCCCAGGCTTTTATGCAGATTTTTATTATTATTCTTAATTGGACTAAACAGCTCTGGGGAGTTGATCTCTTGCGACTCAGATTCATTTACTGAGAGTATTCAGAAAAAAAAAAAGCAGTAGTGGGAATACATCCTCTGCAAAGAATTCACGTGTACAAAATAGTGAGCTTGTTCCGTAATGGGAATTTATTTATGATATGTGTTTTCTGGCTTTCTAATTTAGGCATTTCCATAGCCGGCCCTTAGAAATTTTGCCTAGCGAACCCACAGGGAGGGTCAAACCACTGGTTTACTTTTTCCAGGGAGTAATATTTTCTCCACCTTCTCCCCAACCTCATTAAAATATATCCGTCCTATATTTTATGCCTCTGAGTCTGTGTTCTGTAAGATAATTTGACTATACTTTTTTTTTTCCTCTTTTGACTTAAGGTGTAACTGACTCAATGTGTAAAGCCTACTAGAGAACATTCTTTTTGCATTTCAACAAGATTCATAAAGTTCTGAGACAAAAGTAATAAAGAATGAGTGATGGGCATTTTATACATAATGAGGTCATAGAGATATCTTTGATGACAGGACCATAGGGGCACCATATGGCACACTGGGCACTCAGATGAGCAGCAGGTAGGAAGTGCATGGTAAGTATTCATGGAACTAACTGAACATTTGCTTAACTTAAGGAAAAAGATGGGAAAAGAGGTTGAAGAACCGATCCTACTGATAATAGAGTTAAGGAGGAATTCTAAAAAGTTCTGGTCAGAGCAGTGGGAGGGTCAGGGCATGATAGAATTGATTCACAGAAGCCAGCCAGGAGAGGATTTCAGGGAGAAATAGGATTGTTAATTATGTCAAATCCTATAGGTCTAGATATCAAGGAAATGAGAACTATAAAAATGAACTAACTGGTTATTAGGAAGACATTATAATCTCCAAGCATTTTTTGGTAAAGTGATCAGAACAGAAAACAGATTGTATAAAACTGATTAGAAAAAAATAGAAAAATGGGACAATGACCTGTGCAGACTTACTCTTACAAGGATTTTGGCTTAAATGAAGAGAAATAGAAATGAGCAAATTAAAACACACAAACAATTAAAAAACACAAACAAAAAATAGTATCTTGGCAGATATGAGAGAAATGAAAATGTTTATATGCTGAGAAAAAAGGCAACTGTGTGTCAGAGGTGGACACTGAAAACAGGGGCATCAAGACAGATCCCTAAAAGGTTAGAAATAAGAGGGTGAAGTGCATAGCTTAAAGAAATAAATCAGGAGAAAAATCATAAATTTAAAATTTGGGATATGAAGGAGAGAGGAAGTAAATACTAATCCATAAAGCACAAACAGGTCATTTCCATGGTTTGGAATGGAAGATTGAGCAGAATATGAAACCTTTAGAAAGAAATACCAATATACACAAAAGAAACACATACCTTTTCATTAAGAGCTATAATGTCTGACATAAATGCAAAAAAAAACTTTTTGAACATTAAGAAATAAAGTGAAGTAGTGGGAATATATCCTCTGCAAAGAACTCACGTTCTTTGTGAAGTTCTAGTGAAGAAAGCAAAGAAATGAAGTGTGAGGGTGTTAAAGCAGTAATTGTGCCTACCACACCAGATGTGTACTTGCATATATTCTTCTCTGTGATTTTAAACTTAAAATTTAACTCAGTGGCCAGAGGGTGTCGGTTTCAGGGTTAAGATGGTTAGGGAACATGGAACCAGAACCATTATTTCTCTTCAAGGTCTCTGTACTTTGGCATTTGTGAGTCTAGCCATTTAGGCTGTAAGTGTATGTGTGGGTGTGTCTGTCTGTCTGTCTACTTCCTGCTTTGTAGCAAAAGACTGAAAGAGAAATACAAATATTAAGTCAAATTTTCTGATCAAATGAGAAGTCAGCTGGCTAAAAGTAAGCAGGAAGAAGGGTTTCCAGTAGGGCCTGGGTTTGGAGCATTTTGGAAGAGATCTCCATTAATCTCTAACTACTGAAAAAGGGAAAATAAAAAAGGAAGATACAACCACTTTGCTCAGAAGTCTACACAAATAAGAAGGAAGAAATAAATGCCATGGGATACTTTCAGAGGTATGGGGAATTATGTCATCCTTCCTGCTCTAACACAACAGAAGCCACCTGCCACCAAAACATCAGTGGAGGCACAATACATTCTGAGGTCTTCAGACACAGGAGGAAGCCTTAATATACTGCTGCCCAACACCAATGACCAAGAATGCTGCAAGTCAAGAGGAGCTTGAAAGCCTCTGGAAAGTCTGTGAACCACAAGGTAGATCAACACTGCACAGAAGTGGTTGCTCCTAAGGGACATGTTGGGGAAGTGAATTTATCTATGACATACCTACAGGATTGGGGACTGGCACTGTGTTTGTTAGAATGTCATGATTTGGGTATCCTTGAGGCTTCATCAGAAGCAATTTGACCTCCCCTTTCACCGTTGTTCTTGGGTTACTCATCCTCATCCAGAAATATGCATCTCCTTATTTTTGGCCTTTACAGTTTCAGACTTTAATTCAGCTACATTACAGCACATTTTTTTCTTGGCTATCATCTCAGACATATAACAGGATTAAGTTTATGCTCACCTCCTCCTGTCTTAAATTTCCCACCTTTTGTCCTAGTCCAAATTTCCCAAGTTTCAGAAATCTCTGGGTACTAACTAATATGATCAACATTGAAATTTCACTTCATGTCTACAAAGATAAGACTTCATGTTGATTGAGTTTCTCCAACATTTCTGAGAGTACCCAGAAAGTGTCTCACATCTTTGAAACCCTCATAGTTCCACAGGTAGAATAAAGGTATCCTTTCCCTGGTCTACACCATACCCTTCCGCTTGGAGAAATGAATAACATTGATTTTCACATCATACCTCATGGAGCCCCTCAGTGAAAATGAGTCCTCCCAGTCAGTCTCAAACCTCCCTATTTTAATGGCTGAGACTAAATGCTTTCCCAGACCATAGATCCTTTGCCACAACATCCTCTCATTGCCTCAAATATGGTATGCATCCTCCAGTCACCTGGGCAGATCACTTTCTTCTCCAAGCAAGTCAAATCATACAAATATTTGTTTGGGGGAGTTACAAGCACCAAAGTCTTCATGTGACAGATGCTCAGTTTAGGCACAAATAGAGTGCCCTCCCATACATTAATGACACCTAGAATCTTACTCCCCCAAGCTGTAAAACCAGATGCTACTTTTGAAATATTCTCTTCTTAATTTCATATTTAATCATCAAATCTCCTATTCATTCTTCAGTTTCTCTACACCCAAAATTAATTTGGTGATGTGCTAGAACAAGCTCATATCAGCTTGCAAGAGCCAGTTGTTAAATTTTTAGAAATTTTGTGAGCCACTTGTTCTTGCTTTGGTATCTTGAATTCAGTCACTGTGAACATATTTACACCACAGAAAGTGGCAAATTCTCAAATCAGGGCTTCCCTCCCCACCGTCAAAGCAAACTAGTAAATATTTATGAGCACACCACTGGATAGATCCATTATTTTCATGCAGAACAGTTCATTTCATTAACAGATTTTCAGCATAATCTCTCAGTTGCTTTTTTTGACTTTTCTACATCCCATGTCAGCTCTTCCAAATCAATTCACTAAATATTTTAAGATTTACATTAGCTCTATTGCCAAGTGTAAATTCAAAGTCTCCTAACATGTTACTGCCATTTGGGGGGAATAAAAAAACAGATTACATGAGTTAATACACTTAGCACAAAGCTTTGGGCCATAGAATACATTCAGTAAATATTGGTTATTATTAAATTAATACTGCATATCAGTTAATATTGTCATTATTATTTTATTAGTATAAATCTGCTATTCATTAAATTCATCTCCACTTGTATCAAGAAAACCTTCATACTAGTCTTCATGATGCCAAATTCTTTATTTCTACAAGGATGTTCCCTCCTGAAATATACTTTTATCCTTGTTTCCCTTAATAAATATTTTCAGATCCAGAACAAGGCTTGCCTTTCACAGGAACATCTTCTGAATAACTCCATAACACAAATATCTGAACCCTTTTAGGGCTTTATTCTTATCGCAAACCTTAGCACTTATGAATACCACTAATGTTGCTCTTTTTTAAAATGTACATTTCTTTTCCACACTAAATTATGAAGTCTTTTACAGCAAGAAACAACACCAATCTACAGGGACCAATTTACCTTTCATGTCCTCAGCCCTCATCTTTCTCACCCACTCTTAGAAGAATATTATTGGCTAGTAGGAGGCACTCTCTCCAGCCAGCCCTCTCAATGAACGCAATGCTAACCAAACACAGTTCCATGACTGCTGAGTCCCCTATGACCCATATGAATTTTGTCTGGGGAAAAAGATCATTCTAAGGCAGAAACTTTAACCTCTTCTCAAGCTGTGACCCTTGTGGCACATCTTTATTTTCTTTCATCACTAAGAACAAATTTAAAATCATTAAAATATGAAGCAGTTTTCATTTATTTTTAGTACTTCGTAATTCTGGCCATTTATAACTCATTTAAGCATCACTCATAAATTTCAAAATTATGTGGCAATAAAAGTAATTAAAAAACAGAAGTTAAAACAATGATAATGGCAAATCCTTTCCAAACTTAATATGAACACTGTCAGCGGAAGAGATATCTAAGCTCAGAAGGGTGAGATGCAGTTTACAATGGGATTTCAGTGTTATGAATGTGTGGACAGGGTCCATCCCTGATAAGACAGATGGAATTTGCTTTCCATAGCTGAAAACTCCCATGTGACCAAAAGGGCCCTGACCCACCACAGTAGGAAAGCTAAGTACACTGATAAGCTACATGTTTAATCTGAGTGCATGTATTCCTCTGGGGTCTTTTCAGCATTGAATATTGAATCAGTCTATTCTCTATTCCAACCCAGACGAGAAGGTTTATGGAAAATTCAAGGTCCAAGGTGGAGGTGATAGTGCAACTCATTCGATTCTCCTCAAAAGAAAAGACATTTAGTCCTTTGTTAGCTAAGAGAACAGGGAAAAACATTTCCCCAAAAATATGTCATTTCCTCTGTGTTAATATATGAGAATGAGTAGGGGTGTAGGCTTGTGTCTACCTATGTGTGTGCAGGCACTTAATTCACTAACAAACTATTGGTGGCCATTACCGCGGTCTTCAAGCTATTAGCAACTGGATATAAGCTCATCAGCTTCAAATCATTCCCCCCTGATGAGACTTGCTCCTTCAGGTTTAAACATTATTTCCAAAAAATTTTGCTAAAATTTAAATCTAAATCAGGATCTCCTTAGACCTACAACCCTTTCATCACAAGCAATAACAGCAAATGACAGCAGGGAAGCCGTAATATACTTTTGCAGGGTCTTGATGTTTTCATGACTCTAATAATGAGTACAATCATAGCTAATACAGATTGAATATCCCTCATTTAAAAATCTTAACTGCAAAATGCTTCATATTTGAAACATTTTGAGTAATGATATGAGCAATGCTTGAAATTTTTCAGATTTTGGAGTGTTTCAGATTGCAGATTTTTGGATCAGGGATGTCTGTCCAGTAAAGTGTATACAAATTTCTCAATACCTGGAAAATTCCAAAATCTGAAAGACTTCTGGTCCCAAGAATTGCTGACAAGGATATTCAACCTGCATCAGGCATTTCTGGAAATAGTATTTTCATATAAAATTTTCCATGATCATCCTTAAGAAAGAGGGGCCTTCTCTTGAATAGCAAAATAGTCATTAATCACCAGCACTGCACCACTGGTTTTAGTGATATTAATAATGACCAATACTCATCTAAATAAGGTCCAGAGTGAGGCACAAGCAACACACAGCTTAACAAAATGCCTGACTTTGAAAGAGAATAGAAAATGAAAGGTATCAGTTGATCTGCATTGACACCTAGAAATGTGTCAGGAGAACATCAGTGAACACATTTCTTCAGTTAATTAAATTGAATTATATTATCTTATTCCTGGGCCTGAGATTCTCCTAGGTAAAAAGTTAAGAATTCTTTTAGACAATCTCCATTGTGAAGTTTTCAGTTCTCTGCTTTTAGTCACAAAATTCGTGGACAATGAGTGATGGGGCAATTGAATTTTCATGGATTAGATTAGTGCTGATTCCAAAGAAGGCAGAGTTTACTACCAGTGTTGCAAACTATGGTAATGAAATGAAATATTTAAATTAAATTTCAGGTTGAGCACAGCTTCCCTGCAAGATGGCCCTGGCAGCTGTCTCTGAATTTCTCCATACAGTCCATCACCCCTTACACAAACTGCTCATTTATGCAAACAAGGCTGCAAAAAACAGGAAGACTGAGTACACATTTTTTCTTTTTCCAATTCAAAGCACTGACACAAACCACAATGAAAAGAAAAAAATGCTATGTAGTATTTACTTCAGACTTTGGAAAATAATTCCTACATTCATCCAAAAAAAAGAGGGGGAGGAAGAGGAAGAAGAAGGAAAAATTACAATGAAGACTTTTTTAAAAGGTAACTGTCTTCCCTACACCTCATTCAAATGTTACAAAAAAAAAAAAGAAAAAGAAAAAAGAAAAAAAGAAACCCAAAGGCAGAAGCTTGTTATCAGAGAAAAAGCTAAAATTGCATTTTAATATTCTTAGATTCAATCTATATATTTTTCTCTCTTTCTCCTCTTTTTATTCATGGACTCTTTACAACTTCACTCAAAATATGTTACCCAATCACCAACTCTACAAACAGAATGTTCCAAAGCCTAACAACTGCACTGAAGAAGCAATTCTAAAAATTCAATACAGCGATGAGGAGATACATCCATTTCTTAAAACTCTATTAGCTAGTGATGGTGCTGGAGGGGGAGACAGAATTAGGGTTTTACTTCATCTGCTGATAGCTAGAGTTTGCAGGCTGCAGGGGAAGGAGTTTCACTGCCAAAAAAAAAGAGAGAGAGAGAGAGAGAGAGAGAGAGAGAAGGCAACACAATTTAAATTGTTTATGAGTATAAGTTATAACGAGCAGATTTGAAAGCTAGTAAAAGGTGAGGAACTTTCGGAACTTTGGAGCTTGTCAACATCACTGTGCAAAATTCAGGTTCATGACATCCCCCATCATTCCAGTTGCCCTCCTGTTGTGTATCTGCACAACTTTTCCCAGAATCAAGAATTCATTCAGTGAACATTTATTAAACGTCCTCCCTGTCTTGGTATCATGTTCTATGATCCAGAAAGGAGACCGGCTTTAAAGCAAATACATATAAATCTAGATGGTATGCTGTGTTTGTTTTATGTGCATGGCACCTTGAAAAAGAGCAGAGAACAGCTAAATTCATTTGTTAGAGGTGATTTTAGGCTTCGCTTAATTTTGGCACTAAGCATTGTGAATACTAAATAAAATGACAGTTAAAAGTTAAAAATAGAAAATTTTCTTCATGTTATTATCTGAATCATTTCAACAAAGGAAGAATGTAAACATAACCCACTGTTATCCATCTTAAGCATTAACCAAGTAGTCTGACTGATGTTGATGCTATCTAAAAGACAATTCAACACTTCTACCCAACAGAAAGAAATTTTTCCTGGGGTAAAAAACTGATAATTCATATATATAAATTTATACATATATATATAAATTACCATATATATGGTAATTCTTAAAAATATAGTAATAAGAGTGTGTTTTTTGGAGAGGGAGGTTTATTCTTTTATAATGCTATGGTACAACTCAACTAATTTAAAAGAATACTAATGCAATTAATATTGGGTCTTTAAACTCCATTCTCCCAAATACTATTTATTTAAAAATCACATCTTATTGATTCCATCTGAGCTTCACAGTTATGGTGATTAAAAAGTTGATCATGACCAACAAGTTCTAGATACTTCTTAAAGCAGGTAAACTATTTTTATAGTAATGATCCCCATCCTTGATTTGGGAGTTTCTATTAGGCTCCCTGGCCTTGTTATGCCTCTCTTCTGGATCTAAGAAGAGTAAAAGTAACGGAAACAAACACAATTGTACAGTAGCGTGCAATCATCTTAATAAGCAGAGTGTAGTGGGGAAACACTTTCTTCTCCATATCTTGCTGCCCTCTCTCTACACAGAGCCCAAGAACAATGGAACTGTGAGTGGACAGTAGACAGTGATGTCATCATATACTGGGAAACCACCTGACTGAAAAGTGACATTATGCAGCAGTGATACTAGGCCTCTGCTTCTCCTCCAAAAGGGAAACAGAAATGGCCCTTGGAATAAGGATGCCTCAGGAACTGATAAACTGTTTGACTATGCCAGCAGTTTCTTTCAGGGGTGCCAGAGACAGAAAAGGGTGAGAGTCCCCAGCTTGGCAGGGAGGCACAGGCAAGCACTCTGAAGCCATCCACCTAAGATTACAGCAAGACATTCTTCAGACTCAAGAGGGCAACCTGGACTCCAGACTTCAGTGAAAGCCCCATAGGACTGGGGATGCTCCATGAGGGCTGCCCTGGGGCAGAAAGAAGACATATTTTAAGTGGTAAGATGGAAATAGGGGTGCAAAGTCATATTGACTTCCTTTTTTAAGGAATTGGAATTTATTTAAGAATTGTGACTTTCTTTTGCACTTTAAATTGAGAGGTAGGAAATTTGTGGTACCTGAAAGTGCTTTTACTGAAGAATATATGTGATTCATGTGCTCTGGGTGAACATTCCACTTATGCTGTGATTGAGAAAGGTGTGTGTGTGCACATGCCTATGTGTGCTTGCTATATATATACCCTCAGAGATACATATATGTAATAAATTACATATTGTATGTTTATGTATAAACATATATAGGAATTACACTAAATTACATTCAAGATTATAAACAGTATTAAGAACTAAAATTAGAAATAATACATACTCATTTACATGAAGAATTGGACTATGCTACTCTGAAACATTTTATTTAAAAGAGTTAAATGGTCAAACAAATTTATGCTGCATAGGAGAATTTCTTTTTAAGTATCAGAAACCTTAGCATGATCATACTAATTTCATTTCTTGCAAAAATTCTTCTAAATCTTAAATCCAAAGTCCTTCAGGAAAATGGTTTGTTTTTAATTTAAACAAATGCTAAAGGCAGGTCATTATAAAAATAATAAACAATGTTCAGGAAAAAAATTATTTTCTTCCAAAAATATTTAAAAATATGTAAATTCCCTAGAATTTAATTCAAAATTTTAAAACAAAGAATGTTCCAGTAAATTGGGTTTAGCATCTATGGCATTTATTGGTTAAACCAAACATGGATTGAAAATATTTGGAAAAAAATTTGACTTTTACTGAACATGGATAGACACTTTAAATCTCTTGTCATTGTTCCATAACAATGTAGTATAAAAAAATCCTTGCATAGCATTTACATTGCATTAAGTCTTATAACTAATCTAGAGATAATTGAAAGCATCCAGGAGAATGGAAGTATATTACATGCAAATACTAAGTCATTTTATTTAAGGGACTTGAGCATCTATAGATTTTGGTGTCCAGGGGGATCCTGGAACCAATCTTCAACAGATGCCAAGAGATAACCATATATAATTTCTCTTAAAGTTCCCAGATGTCAGGAATTTTTGTTTTTCTTTCATTATTATTCAACTCAATGGAATAAATTCTATTTAAAATATGATCCTGATCAGGAAAGACAAAGAAAGGTTGAGGAACTTTTACAGATTAGAGGAGACAAAGTAAACTTGACAACTGAATGAATAAGGAATTCTCAATTGGATTCCATGACAGAAAAAAAAAAAGGATATTAATGGAAAAACTGCTGGAATTCAAATTGCATCTATATTTTAGCTAATAGCATTATGCCAATATTAACTTCTTGGATCATGATCATTATAATATGTTTATGTAAGATATTAACTTTAGGGCAAGCTCAGTGAAGGATATACAGTTATTCCCTTGTATGATTTTTTCCAAATTTTTGTGTCAAAAATTATTTCAAAATTAGAAGTTTAAAACAAATCCCTAAGTAGAAATGTCCTCGATTTCTTTATGCAATTGAGTAGACTTTATGTATAAATGAAGTACTTCTCGGCAGCATAACTACAAGAAGATCTGTGATAATGAGGAAAATAACTTCTCACTACCTTCAAAACATTGTTTGATGACATCATTTGCATAAATAAAAATATATTTTTATCTTGGTAAAGAAAAACACTTAAAAATTCATCAATTAATGACTTCCAAACACTGATAATAATGATGATGACTGAAGCTAGTTCACTGTAGTCTGTGTCCTTTGAATGATGATTCTGGGCTATAATTAAAAAGGGTCCTACCCAAGAGGGGCTGTTAAAGAAAAGACAATGGATTTCAGTATGAAACAGTTGCATTTCAAGATTATCCCACTTCAATCTATTTTCATTCAAAATTTAGGGATCATAGAAGACCATCCCTAAATTTTAACTTCTCCAAATTATCCTTGGTCAGACAATATAATATGTCTCAAAAGGATAAGCTCTAACACAGGATTTCTTTTGCTTTTGTAAAAAATAAACCTTCATGTTTTAAGTTCATAATGTATCACTCCTTGCCAAGGCAACTTTCCTTCTGGCCTTCCCCCACATCATCAATTCCACTTTTCAGATATGCCTTAGGTTTCAAATTTCATGTAAAAGCAGACTTGCAGGAAAGGTGAACATGTAACTCAGAAGGGCACCCGTGCATTCTGTCAGTACACTGTGAGACAAACCCACAGTATTTTGGCAGATTGGTTAGTTTTTAACTCAAAGGAGAAGAGGACTGATACAGGATAAGGACTTGGCAGTCTAAAAGTTATCAGCTTCTGCCCAAGGAGAAGGGTAACACAAAGAGGAACGAGGAGAGTAAGGACTGTGGGGAGAGGGAGAGAACGTGGCAGAGACCTTCATCAAGGATGATGGTGGATCCTCTTTGAAGCAGTGAAGATGCCAGGAAGTCCTTCTGTGTTTTTAAAAAATGAAAAAACAAACCCACAACTGTGAATTGGCGGGCACCAGATTTCCACTGATGCCAACCAAAAGACACTATCTAAAATAATCACACAATTTAATTGGAGTTCCAAATTCAAGTAAAAATAAATGTGCACCAAGGAGCACTGTCATTAAGTTAGTCAATGCCAAATAATGGTTATTGTTGTGGGAGTGAATAGTTTCCAAATTGTTTTGACACCACCAAGTATCCCATTGGAGTTTCTAGTACAACATATTCATTTCCAAGGTAACTTTTCCTTCATCAGAAAAACCTCTTTATTTAGAATCAGAGAAATAAAATATCAGAAAAAAATTACATAGTTGAACTCTCATAAACTTTATTTTAGATATTTTAAGGCCGTCATTAGGAGAGGTAAACTAAATTCCTCTTGCCTTTTGAAAACATCTTTCCACACTTTGGCAGCCCCTGCAGGATATTTCGTGTGAGACTTTGAGCCTCAGTTTTTATCTCCAGCTGGCTTTCCAATTTCTTGAAACTATTTGGAAGAAACCATCACATCTTCTCAGATTGAAAAACCTTAATTGGTATAAACAAAATTATCATATGATTTCCACATCTTCCCTTTTCACAGCCTTCTTTCCAAAACTATTTAACTAATTATCCTTCTAAGGATTTGGCTCAAACACAATCACAGCTTCTTTGTTGAAACACTTTCTTACCTTTCAAAAATAAGCTGGCAGAAGTGGCTTGATTTTTTATTTTATTATATTTTATGTATTTGTATTAGTTTTTTGGGGGGACTGCAATGCTTTTATAGTCAAACCCAATTCTATCAGATTGAACCCCACATCCTCATAGCTCAAGTCCAATGAGCTTCACCTATAGGGTCCCATAATCAGAGGGATTCTGTGCTAGGTGTTCTCCTGTTGTCATTTGAAATGTCTTAATAATTTTTGAGCAAAGTCCCTACATTTTCATTCTGTGTTGGGCCCTGCAAATTCTGTAGTTGACTTGAAGGAACAATTGAGCTCCACACAACTCAACCTAGAGACCCTGCTCCACAGGCTGCCTCAGAAGCCAGCATCCCGACCATGCTTAGCCCAGTTCAGGAAAAAAAAAAAAAAAATTTAGCCTCTAAAGAGCTTCCTCTGTTAGAATGCTACTACAGATTTACTTCTTAGCCAGAGCCAACTTCAAAAGACAGGCAAGATACAGGAGGAGAAGGAAGTGTGTGCAAGGGAGGAAGACTCTTAGAAAATGTTAGTGAGATTTTAAGATTAGATGTAGCACTTGTGCGTGTGAGAGTGTTTCTAAACAGCAAAGCTGAACTGTAAATACCTATGAATATACACCAGTTAGCAAAAGGGTGAATGAGAACATTTTAACTTGATAATCACAGCTTACAAGCTTGAAGGGACTTTTAGAGACCACGAGTTCAATCCCTTCATATTTCTACTTCACCAGGAATATGAAAGTTAGAAAGCCCAAAGTCTCACATATAGTTAAGATGTCAGCTATAACTAAACCCAGGTGTTTTAAGCCCCTACTCCAGGGTGTTGTCAAGCTCAGCATCCTGCCAGAGGAAAACTAAGTGCCCTTGATAAAGCTGGTCTGACACAGGAACGCTGTGATGTTACTAAGGAGGGGACCAAGACAACATCCACACCTTTGTACAAAGTCCCTGCCCTGCAATAGAGCACCCAAAAGCTTGTCACAGCAACCCGGTGCATATCAGCTCCAGATAACCATTAGGGTCTACCAGGCTGACCTCAGAAAAGGTGACCACTATGGGTCTGCACTGTTACTGAGTAGTGGGGAAATGTTACAAAGCATATTTTCAAAAGTATTTCTTCTTACAGAAGGTTGGGATTCTCACTGTGTATTGTCCTATCTTTTGAACTTGTTTAAATACTGCCAGTTTTGAATAGTGGTCCTGTCTCTATTTATAAGCATGTGTGGTATAGGATGCCCTAAAAAAAAAAGACATTTTTCTTTTCTAGACACTTTTCATATTTATTATTGATTTTTATGGGGGGTGGGGTCATCAATTGTAGGTGAGATTTGAGAACAAAGGAACGGTTCATTTCAGGCTTTGTCATGAAGTTAGAGCTCCCTCCAGTGATCTATCTGGCTGACTGAACTTCAAAACACCTTGCCTTTTTGATTGTTCCATGATGCACACAAATAAATCCCAGCTTTGGCCTTTGCGATGCAAATTTTTTCTTCCTAAAAATTAAACTTGGCTAGTAAATGTGTGCATATTGATTTCTCCTAAAATTGTGTTAAACATCCATATTCATTTATCCTCTCCTTAGAGGGTAGAAACTATAAAATGAGAAATGGCCAAGGAATTTTTATTTTGGCAGAGACAATGTCTATATATTGTTATTATTTATAAACATTTATGGCTGTAGGCTTGAGTTTACTTCCACAGTTATTAACAACAAAGAAAGTGGCTGGGGTAAGTGCCCTACCATTCACACTAGAGTTGTTATTTATATTTCAGAGAGTTTTTTTTAATGAACTGAAATAACTCTTTAGATTGATCAGAGCCACCTTTTGCAATCCCCCCATAGCTGCTTTCAATTTACTGGCTCCCACAAGCCAAGCATGACCCTGCTGATATCAGTGATGCCATATAACTCCATCAACTACAGGTAGTACCCAAAGGGAGACATGAATAATTCATGAAACTAACAGAGTGCCAAGTGGATACTAAATCACTCTCAACTGTGAGACAACTAGTTATGATTTTTGTGATTTATTCAGTTACTTACTCACTTACTTGTTTATTTAATTCCTCTGAATAGCAGATAAGATACTCCCTTCTCTGCATCATGGAATCACCTCCAAGATAATTGGCAGGATGCTCTCTCAATCACATGTACACTCATTCTCTCCCTCTCTCTCTCCTTCTCTCTCCTTTTGTACCTTTCTCAGCTTATCTCTTCTTTTTCTATCTCTTTCTCATTCCTATCCCCCCCTCATTGGTTTCATTGAAACTCATAGCTTTAGAGCTGTATGTATGCTAAAGGTAATTTAATACCACTCTCTGACTTTTAAGGGAGAAATTCAAGAATGCTGAGAACCCTGGATCAAATCACAGCAAAGTTTCCTTCTTCTTCCTCCTTTCTGTGTGCCAAAGCCTTAAGCACCAACTTGGTTCAGTGAGGTTCTGGGCGTTTCTCACATAGTTGGCCTCTGTTTCGCCCCAGTTCAGGGTTAACAAGAATGTGTGTACAGTAATGGACATATTGTGATAGAAAGCTCTCTGAATAAAGACATCTTGGAAGACTGAAAAACAGGAGATGATCATCAGTTTATAATATTTCATAAATATGGAATCTTGTACTTCAGGACTTTTTTTACATACACACACACACACAAAAAAAAAGCCTTGCTTTTGCCTTTTAAATAAGCCTAAACAAGAGAACTCTTTTGACATGGCTTTTCTTGATGACATTAGTAATATTTTATGATATTTCTCTAGCCTGTTACACCTTAGGAAGCTTTTTTCACTTCCTATATTTATCCAGATAACTACAAAATGAGGTCCTCAAAGACTGAGGAATAGAGGTATTGATAGAAACTTCTGAGTGATCCTTTCTAGCTCCACACCACCTAAGCTCTAGATTAGGGTATAGCTGTGCTCTACAAGCACTGTGGCATTGATGCCATTTAAAAGAGATGCCAGATCTAGTGCTTGAAATAAGAAGATTGTCAAGATGTGCATAGTGAGAGCCAATGATCTGGCCAAGAAAAATTGCTGCAGCCTCTACAATAGACACAGGTGAACACCATTGGCCATTGCCTGAAAGCCCATTTAGAATAGTCCCAGGTGTTTAATTTGAGTGCCAAGGTTTCTTTCAAAGGAGACCACCCATCCACCTGAGTCAAAATTTTAGGTGAGAAAGTTTCAGAAACATCCGGCCATGCTGCTAACATGGATTCCTTATGCTATTCAAATAGGTTTGCCAGATATATAATCTAGTAAGAAAGTAATTGAAAACACATTGAGAAAAATTCACTCCATAGAGAAACATAGCAATTGCAGAGTTACTTACAAGTCTCAAGCAGTTTCCATGAGCAAAAATTAGCCCTATTAAAGGAACAAATCAAACTTCTTACCTCAATACTGTGCATCTCAGGTTTTAGTAAGCATGAAAATCACCTGTACCGTCTGTTAAAGCACAAGTGCCAAGAATACTCCCCAACTTCTCATTCAGTAACTGCCAGGTACACTAAAGATCTTTTTTTAAATCAGGAGTTGAGGGGATTCTAATATTACCAGGGTACAACATTCTTAAAAGCAATTATGTAAACTAGTACATCAGTGAAACGTGTAGAGTCCAGGAGAAGCTAATGACCACTGTTTTACTTTGTTACTTCCTTTGCCATAAGAGACTTGAAATGGAATTCATGTGGCCTCTGACCTGCCTTCACCCTGAGCAACCTTGTTCAGTTTTCTGAGTGAGCACCCATAGCCTTATCTTTTAAGACCTGTTTTACAGAAAATGCAAGGTTATATGGAATATTTTTTAAATATCTGTACGTAAAATATATTTCCCAAAACATAAAACACCTAACTAAGGTGTGTATTTTACTGAAGAACAAAGTGTTAGGAAATTCACCAGCCGTGGTTTACAACACACAAATATATATTTCATTTGGAATTGCAACGTCTTCCCTCCTTTGCTTAATTGTTGATAATGAATGAACTCCTCTAAAAGATGGTCGTAAAGTATGAATGTTTTGAAGAAAATGAATGAAAGAAATGTCAATAAAAATATAAAATAGTGTCGCCACAAAACTGAACTTTGTGCATCGATCTGAAAAAGAAACACTGCTAAATTTACCCAAATTGTTCCAGGTGGTTTAAATCAACTTTTGAAAACAGTATGTTTTCTTCATCAAAGTAAGCCAAAATAATAAGAGCAGGCACCCCAACATAAGTAAACACAAGGGCTTTGGGACAAGATGAAAAAATTCAAATATTGACTAAATTAGACTTTTGAGCCAACTTAATACCTCAGTCCCCTCATCCATAAAATGGGGATTAATAATGTTTTCCTCCCCTGGAGGGTTGCTTAAAAGGAATAACTAACAAAGCAAATGCTTGTAAATTATGCTGAAAGCCTGCTGTGTTGCTGCCAAATTGGAAATGTTTGATTTAAAAGCTGGGATTTTTAGAAGCTCCAAAACATTACAAAGCAAGTCACATTTCATGGCTAATTTAAAACTTCAGGGGTTCACACAAGTTGCTTATAATGATATTTTCCAATCCCCATGTTATTTGATGATTTATACAGCTTCAGCTTTTACAGTTGAACCCAGCCATTCCTCTCTGGCCATGATTCTCTTTTATCAATACGACCAGCTCACATAACTGTCTATATCTTCAGGGGATTAAGCACTACTTTTTATCTGGACCTGGGAAGAGTAAATTCAGAGGTGATAAGAAATTCTGGTTGCAAATCCAATGTGTTATTTATTTAGATCAGAAAAAGAGCTGTTATGTACAGGTTGAGGAAGACTTTTTAAAGCACTGATAAAATCTGTGTGTCAAATGGAATGGCACTGAAATTATTTTAATACCTTAAAGCTCTTATGAGTTGAACTAAACTTTCAGCAAAAAAGTCTGAATCTCTTTCTAGACTTTTGGCCTTCAAAAGACAACAAACTAAGCAAAATAAACCAATGACAAAAGATTTTTGTTTTTGTTCTATAAATGGTTGCAACAAACCTTTAAGTCACATTATGAAGGTAAACAATATTTGCAAGTCTAAAACGAACCAAATGACATCAGAAACTCAAGACAAAGGTAATAAAAGAAATATTCAGTGTTTGCTGAAAGTCATTTATCCAAATTACCTACAGTATTAGATAAAAATATGAATTCTTATACTCTAACCCTTTTAAACCCAAATCTTGGGAAGAAGGCACTAGAAATTTGGCCTTTCAGCTAGTGTCTAAGATTCACGCTTGAAAATGTGGTATTGGTAGACCAGCAGCATCAGCATCATCTGAAACGTATTAGAAATACAGAATTCCAGGCTGCACCCTAGATATGTTGAATTAGATCTGCCATGTAACATCATACCCACGTTCTTATATATACATATATCAGATCAGATCAGAAAAATTTTAGAAGGAAAAGTTTATTTGGGGTCTCACGGTTTCAGAGGTCTCAATCCACAGAGAGCAGGCTCCATTCCTCAGGGCTCAAGGTGAGTCTAAATATCACAGCAGAAGAGTGTGAGGTAGAGGGAGGCAGCTCACACGATGATCAGGAAGCAGAGAGAGACTCCACTTGCCAGATACAAATAGATACCCCAAAGTCACACACCAATTTCCACCTCCTCTAGCCACACCCTACCACTTCAGTTAACACTCAGTTAATCCCTACCAGGGGATTAATTCATTGCTTGGGTTAAGACTCTCAGAATCCAATCATTTCTCTTCTGAACCTTCTTGCATTGTCTCACACATGAGCTTTTAGGGGACACCTTACATCCAAACCACAACATCTCTTCTTGAGCCCAGAAGGGGACATCAAGAGGAGAGAAATCTTGGAAGAGCTTAATGGCTGCCACTGCAAATACTGCTCCATTCTTTGTGGCTTGATTTCTGTTTAACATAGAATAAGCTACATTCTGTGGCTCTAATAATACTAAGTCAAGCTGTGCCTTTAAATATGAATCAAAGGAATTCCTAAACATCAACAGATGTTTGAACACCAAATACCTCTTTGCATACTGTATATTTACAAGGCAAGTGTTTGAGTCTGTACTTGTGTATGGGGGTGTTCCTGTGTGTTAAACTGTGAAATGTCTTCCCTCCACATTAGCATAATACAGAGGGGACTCTAGTTCTAATAAAGTCTCACATCTCTACTTGAATACAAACGTCCTTGAACAAGTAAGCCAGTCAGCTCAGGGAAAAGAAAAGGAGAAATATAGGAGGTGGTTCAAAAATAAGCCAAACCAAGACCACCCACCAGGGCTCTTGACCTTATCCTGCATGACAATAGGCAATGCTGGACATTGTTTGCTCAGTTGTAAATGGAATGGGAACACATACCGTACCTAATTCTCCAAATACTATAAGTGTGCACCACAGATAATCAGCAGCTGTTGAATGGAAGCCAAAAGCAGAATTCTACTTCTGGGCAGTAGAGAATTACAGAAGAAAAAACTTTAGGGAGATCAAGTATCTCATGGTCATGATCACTATGTTTTCTGTACTAACAGTCATACAGAGGTGTTCTATTTTTATTTTTGATGAAAAATCAATAAGTAAATAAAGCAAATTCATGCAATAATAGTAAAATCTCATCTGAGAACATTCAATATTGCTGAAAGATTCAGCCCATAGAGGTATAACTCAAATTGTTTATTGAATCAAAAACGTTAACAGACACACACTAAGTGGAGTTTCATAAATTAATAATATTGGATTCCTGAAAGTCTCCTGTTGTAACTTTGCATTTTATTTCATAGATTTTCTATCTTTACACTTTAAAATATTCAACATTTTATGAGGCTTACATATATTTCATATACAATTGCCCCCCCCATTGCTGTGAGTACAATAGCTACATATAATCTTACTCTTCCTTAAACATGTTGTATATAAGTATATAGTCCTGGTCATATAGACTTTATGTGATAGAACACACTTAGGTATGTTTATTGAGCAAAAACAATAAGCAGTTTTAAAAGACTGCTTCTCGGTATGTTTTTCATATTGCAATAATAGAGATACAGCTTAACATATCATTTATTTTTCCTAGACTGTAAAAAAAAAAAAAAAAAAAAACAAGGTAGTCCAAAAATATAATAAAGGCAGAAATGGCAGTAATGGAAATGGTGGGAAAGTTCTTTGTGCTCCATCCACTCTGGCTCAGTGGCCACTGGAGCCTATGCCTCCTGCCCCTATTGTGCTCCTGCCAGACTGCAGGCTTGCACTCAAGAGAGTATAACCCAAGTTATACAGCAGCAAAGGCCTCACTAGATGACTATTTCAAGTAGAAATTAAAAGTGAGATCTGTCACAAATCCCTGTGGAGAGCATGATAAACATAGAAGAAGAAAAAAGATTTGTCTTCACAACTATTTGCAGTTTCACTGATGGAGAACCAGCTCTGAGAATATTCCTTCACTCTTCATTCATCTTCCCTCACTACATGCTCGCTCCCCTGGAGCATCTTGGAGACTTGGTATTCCTGTTCTTTTCTTTCGTTTTTTGTTTTTTTCCTCTTTGTGACCTTCAGGAAAGTCTAGCTCCATGACTTCTGATATACATTCAAACTCTTAAAAGTTTCAAAGTTAAAAGAAACTAGTTCGTTTTGTACCTTTCCCACTGTTATCTGATGTTTGTAGGGGCATTCTGTATCCATCCAGAGGTAGGAATCTGGATGCTTTCCAGAAAGAAATTGATCCAGACCCTTGCCACATTTCTGGCAATGGAAAGAAAAAGTGGAAGCTTCTACTTCTGAAGTAAAAGAAAATGATGTGATGAGAAAGAAAATCAGAATCATATTCTACACATGGGTCTCCCAACTTGGCACCCAATAGCTATTGAAAAGTTGTTGCCCTGGCCCCTGCATTGCTTGCTTGCTCTTTCTTTCTTTCTTTCTTTCTTTCTTTCTTTCTTTCTTTCTTTCTTTCATTTCTTTCATCTTTCTTTCTAGATCTAATCTGGTATGACAATATAGCCCAATAAATTATATTTGCAAAGTGAACACCTCTGAGTAACCAATTCATGGATCAAGAAATAGGACCATGATAGCATCCTAAAATACCTATGTGGCACTACTTGGTGTATTTCCTTCTCCATAGATAACAACTACTCCCCACTTGACTTTCATTCCTATTGATTAACAATGCTTGCTTCAGGACTTTATATAAAGAGACTTGTGTCTGGATTTTTTTTTTTTTCTGAGTCAGCATTAGGTTTGTGACCTGTATTCACATGGTTGCATTAAGCACTAGTCATTTTCTCATTGATAAATGGTATTCCCCTGTATGAATATGCCACAGTACCCATTCTACTGTTAGTGGATATTCAGTTTGTTTTTGATTGACAGTTACAACAAAAGATGCTGCAACAGATATTCTTGAATATATATTTTGGTGCACATTTGTCTGCATGTCTATTGAGCATAAGCATAAAATTTCTGGTCAAATGATATACATAGATATTTCCAAGCAGTCTTCCTACTAAGTTGTATCAATTTACTTTCCTGTCAGCAGTGGATGAGAGTTCTCATTGCTCTACATTCTCATCAAAATTAATTTAAATTTTCTTGATTACTGATGAGATTGAAGCAGCTTTCCATATGCTTATGCCCATTTGGATATTCTCTTTATAAAATGTTTGTTCAAGTGTTTTGTCAATTTTTTACATGGCTGTCTTCCTTTATCTTAATGTTTTATAGGAATTCATTGCATATTCTAAATCCTATGAATAATAGATGTATTGAAAATAGATTCTCTGATTATGTCTTTTTATTCTTAACCACTGTTTTCTTCTTTCTTAAAATTAGTATAGTATAAATTATCAAATCTTCCTTTTTATTTGTATTTTTTGTATGCTATTAAATTTATAAAGTTTGCTTTTAACTTTTCTTCTTTGAAGTGTTATTTGTCACTTCTTACTTTTAGCTGGAATTTGATTGTATATGTGAGAAGGAGGTAAAAATATCTATATTTTTAAATATGGGATCCAACTTATTGCATTTATATATTTCTAGAAAAACTTACTTTCCTCTCTGCATTGGAGTGTCATATTTGCAATAAACGACTGTATGTGTGTAAGTCATCTTTAAGATATCAATAAAGGCTTTTTATCAATATTTATGCATCCCAAAATTTCTATGTGTCTCATTTTCTCAAGTCAATTAAAAATGTTTTCATTTCAGTGCCTTGTGGCTTTTCAGTTTTTTAAATCTATAGTTCAATTTTTTCTAAAAAGCTTATTGCTTGTCCCCAAGTACTTGGAAATTTACTTGTAATTTTATAATTAATTGCTAGCTTTAATTCTAATATTATCAAAGGGGAGAGTATATGATTGGGTAGCTTGAAATGTATTAAAACTTTCTTAATAAAGCAGATCTGAATTTAGTTATAATAGCATTTTCATGGTTAATAACAAGATTTTGACAAGATTTTTAAACATGTCCTTTCATCTTAGAGGTATGTCTTTCAAACAGCATATAGAAATTTTTTTGTTATCTTCATCTTTTAGTTATCTTCATCTTCATCTTTTAGATTTTATTCTTTTTACATTACATAATTCCACATTAGTATTTAAATCAACTATCTTGCTCTTATTGCTACTTTTTCCCACATTTCCTATCTCCCTTTCTTACTTCTTTCTTGCCAGAAAGCACAACTTTACATTATTTTACTTGATATGATAATGAGAGGTTATAATAAATGTTCTAACTTGTTAGAATCTAATATAAATTAGAATTTTATCATTTCCCAGACAATATTATTTTCTTAGAAAACTTGAATTTCATTTTCCTGTTTCCTACCCTTTATATTATTTAAAATTTTTTAATTCAATATTTGCTTAAAACCCATGAGACACTATTTCTATTTTAATTTTCACCATTAATTTTCACTTAGATTTACCCATATATCCACTTTTTCCATTTTTCTTCTTATTGTATCATTTTTCTTCTAACTGAAGAGATTTCTTCAATATTTATTTTAATTCAGCTCCACTGTCAACAAATTCTTTAAGTTTTTACTTGTCCTAAAATGCCTTTATCTTCTTAAAGGATATTTTTACTCAGTCCAGAAAACTAAATAGGCTCTCCACATTTTATAGATGTCATTTCATTGTCTTTGTACTTTCATTGTTTCTATTGAAAACTCAGTTCTGCTTAGTTTTTTAATGTTTATCTTCCTGGCTTATAAAGCTCTGGCTCTCTGCAGTTTCAGACTCAGCAAATGCCCCAATGAGAAAACTCTCACAGACTATTCTCTCTTCTCTGTGACTATGGACTTTCAAGTTGTGCTACTTTAGCATTCTTAAGCTGCTTGATCCCATGAGACTGTTGTAGCTGCTGGATTTCAGCCTTATGGACTGATCCATCCTTGTATTCTCAGTAAATGACATCTGGCAGAAAGTAATATACAGAACCTTGGCCTAACTCAAGGATTTCTCTTCTGTTCCCTCCAGGATCTTAGACCATCAGAGCCTGGCTGCTCCAGAGGCCATGTGATGGCCTTAAAAATATATATATTTTTAAATTTTTTAAATAAAAAAAATATATATTTTTTTGTTTTAAATTCAACAGTTTGAGTGGTTCTTACTAGAAGGATTGGTCTATGACAGTTAATCCATCAGGTATGTAAGTCAAAAGTTGTATCGTGAACATTTTTCCATTCTCAAGAAAGTTATGATAGATTTTAGTATTTATAATTATTAACTTCCTCTTCCATCTGCAACACAATATATCCCTGCATTCACCAACACCAGCGTGGCCATGTGACTTCCTTTTACAAATGAAATATAGACAGCAATGAATTTTGTCACATACAATTAGAATCTCTGAGAGGCAGCTTATAGATTGTCCTGTCTGTTTTCCTTTTGTCATGACACCAACAGTAATTCAGATAGGGGCTGTCCCGTCAGCATGGATGGCAGAGAGCAGAAAAAAGGATACAGAGCCAGTGCTGACTCACAAGGACATGGAACATTTGTTATTCTGAGGCCTGCAATTTGGGATGGTTTATACTACAGCAAAACCTGCCTACCCTGATACACAGACGCACAAAGGAAATGGGTGCTTGCTTTATCATGTGTCACTATGCTAAAAACAGTTTCCAATGGCCTAAGAAGATTGACTTGATGAGAGAGAACTGATCACTAAAAGCCAGCTTCTCCCTTCTATGCCAAGAAGTCTCGTGTTAAGATTCTCAAAGGCAAAGAGAATGGATTAGATTTCAAAATGGTTCTGACCTTGGCCTTTTCCTAAAAACTCTGATTATTACAGTTCAAGTCACTGTGTAAATTTAACCAGTGAAGAACTAGGTTCTTTGACCAGAAAGTCATTCAAAAGATTTCGAAGGCTTCTTCCGTGTCCAAATGGTAATGAAAACATTTTCCTTGGCCTATTTGTTTCATGCAAATTCTAGAAGAAAATTCAATAAAAATGTGAGGTAGTAAAAATTAAAAAAGTATATTTATGATAAAATTAATGACCAGTAGGATACTTAATTTTCTAAAATGTATCCATTCAATTAATATTTGAGCATTTACTAAGATGAATTCAAACTATTAGAATTCAAACTTATTAACTAAACAGCTTCAACCTGCCCTTATCCAGGAGCTCAGCACTCCTTCCCTAACAATTAATGGAAGTTAGGAAGCTAAAAATTCAACAAATCATTTGATCACATAGTTGATGGTATCTTAGTTGCAGTCCTCTGTTGTCTCATATGGAGCCCTGACCTTGCCCTGTAATGAAGCTCTGATAATGATGAGTAAATTTTATAACCCCAAGAAAATGATTTCTCATTAAAATAAAACTATGACAGAAACCATATCACGGAAAGTATGAAACAAATTCTAACTTATATGATGTAGTATAATGGGAATGAGACTGCAATTTAAATCAAGAGTATATTATTACATAGTGACTTTGAAAATACTATTTTTTGTTTTTCAACTTTGAAGTGACCTGTTAAATTGATCTGTGAACATCTTGGGTGCCCTTGGAAAGCAGTCCTTAAATTTTTTTCAGTAGCAGAAAGTCCTGGTTGAATTAGTGCAGACCCCATGGTGACTTCTAAGGCTGTTGATAAATCATGTTTAAGAGTCTTTTGGCCCAAAGCTGAATCATAAACTCAAGCAAAGTCATGAACAAATTTGCAGGTGGCAATGCCCCATAACTATGCCCTTCTAATCCAAAGCTATCCCTTCTGAACCACCTCAGCATTGAGCACCCTCTTTGTCATATTAGGCTGAGTCATGCATATTTATCTTCATTGATATTCAGATCCATGGTGCCAGAAGGAGAACAGGCAGAGCGAGCAACTGGTTCATCAGTTAAAAAGAAAAACGTAAATACATGGATCAAAACCCAATATATAGGGCTGGAGTTGTGACTCAGTGGTAGAGGACGTGCCTGGCTTGTGTGAAGCCCTGGGTTCAATACTTAGCACCTCATATAAATAAATAAAACAAAAGATCCATTGACAACTAAATATGTGTGTGCACGCGCACACACACACATATTGAAAAAAAAAAACACAACATATAGAGCCATATAGAGCCACATGTGAGCCCCATCATTTTATTGTTAGACAAAACAACAGTGAGAGTTTCTCATCTTAGTTGGGCACCCTGCTACTCAAAGTATAGTATTCCTCACCAGTTTTACTATGCACAAAAGTCAAGGAAAATATAATTACGTAAGTCATTTTTATCTACTTTCTTATATTGACCCCTTACATTTCTTCAATATAATTTTCTCAGAAGACTCAAGAAATAGATAAGGAAGAAACCTGTGTCAATACAAAAGTAGCACATTTTTAGCATCAACTAATCACATTCCAGACCCAGTTCTAATTTAGCAAAATAATAGGGCACAAAGGAGCAGAACAAATGGAGATGGACTTCCTGTGGTAAAGGTGGCTTAGTGTTTATGTCCTCCAGGTGAGTAGTTTAGGTTAAAAGTTTATAGAGGGCCATTATCACAGTTTTACATTTCAGGTCTATTTCACAGTACATTCAAATAATGGAATGTTAAGGAGCCTTAATATAAATAATAGTTTTGGGTAATTTTTATTTATATAGGGAAATGTTCTTAATATAAAGTTACATGAAAATCAGCATAAAAATTCCATTTGCATCATGAGTGTAAGTGTAAAATACATTGTGTGTGTGTGTGTGTATGTGTGTGTGTATAAACTTTAGGCAGAACTAGTAATGAAGACTCTCTACATAGATGGGAACATGGGTGACCAAATTTTCCTTCATAATTTATTTTTTATATTTTGAAGATGGGGAAATCAAGGTCTATATTAGCCTCCATCCTTGGTTCATTGTCAGACTGAGGAAGAACACACAACTTCTCCCCCTTAGTGATCCAGTGGGAATTAAGACTTTGACTTGGATGTTGGACAACATCTTTGGAAGTATTCCTTCTTAACAAGTGAGAAGCAAAGGTTGAAGGTCCTCACTTGGCATCCAGGATGCTGGGTAACAAACACTGGCAATCTTTCTCACAGAGCCTTTTGCTTTGCCCTACTTTGTGATGTGTGCAAACTCAGAACTAAGAAGAGGCTACAGGATCTCCTTCCTCCTACTTTATAAGGTTACAATGCACTGGCACTAAAATCAGATTGATGCTGACTTTGGAAGTCTTTCAATTTACACACACACATACACATACTTGTATATATATACATGCATGTTTATGTATATGAAAGGAGTAATAAGAATACCTACCAGAGAAGTTACTGTGAGGACTGAGTAAGGTCATGCATGTTAAGGGCTCACCATAGCCCTTGGTACAATCATTAGTGTTAGAATTATTATTGAATGTATTTGTTTCCTAGGGCTGTTGTAAAAAGTGCCACAAACTGGGTCACTTAAAACCACAGAAATATATTGTCTCCCAGTTCTAGGGTCTAGAAGTATAAAATCAAGGTGTTAGCAGGGCCATGTTCCATCTTAAACTTGTGGGGGAGAATTCTTCCATTTCTTTTCCAGCTTCTGGCATTTGCTGACAATCTTTGGCATTCCTTAACTCATAGATAAATGAATCCAAACTATACTTCCAACATCACATCTTCTCTCTACATATCTCTACTTCTGTGTCCTCTCTTTTCACAAGGACTCCAGTCATATTGGATTAAGGCCCACCCTAATGAGCTCATGTAAACTTGATTTCATCTACAAAGAGCCTATTTCCAAATAAAGCCACACTCACTGGAACCAGAGTTTACAGTTTCAACCTACCTTTTTTGGGAGATTTCAACATATCTTTTTTTGGGAGACATGAGTCTCCCAAAAGTCTTTCTACTGCATTAGGATGAGAATTGAGGGCTGCCCTTACTTCAATATACACAGTGTGATTCACCAGACCATCCCTCTACAGGAATTCTCTGTAGAATCCATGCATGATCCCTCAACATTAGACAAGAACTATTGTTTTCTGATGACTACAAATGAAAGGTTTTATTTGTCCATTGTCTGGGATACCTTCTCCATCTACTTTGGGATTTTTGTATTGACTGTATTCTATGTCAAAAATAACACATGGATTTCTAGAAAAGCTTGCTTATGTATCTTTTCCTCTCCAGTGTTTACCTTATCGAATCCAGTCTTCTCATTGCAGATGATTGATATTCAAAACAAGTCATTCTCCTCCTCCAAAGGATTAGTAGTTCATTGGCCTGGTTTAGCAGTTCATTGGCTTGGTTTTCCCCCAACGTTCAAAGCCTGCCTTATGCTGACCCCTGTTAACTGGTCAGCACTGGGTCTCACTCTCAGAATCCTTCTTGGGTCCATCCATTTACCCTCAGCTTTATCTACCTAACGAAAATTCATTTATTTTCCAGCTCCATGGTAAATGACCAGCAATCCATCAGTAAAAATCCTTCCATCCTCCCAAGCTTATTTTAGTTTATACTTCACTGGAGAAAATATACTATAAATGCAAATTGTTTACTACTTTCTCTCTGTACTCCAGCTTTTTTTTTTTCTTTTCTTTTCTTTTCTTTTTTTTTTTTTTTTTTTGTGGTTGGGCTGGGGATTGAATCCAGGACCTTATGCATGCTAGGCAAGCACTCTCCCAACTGAGCTTTATCCCCAGCCCCTCCTGTTATTCTTAACATTGATTCCACTCGCCTGGTGTTTATTCACTTGTTACCTCATAATCACAAACATTATTAAGCTTTTTTCCAAAATTGTAAGATGAAGTTCCTAAAGTTAAAAAAAAAAATTTGTGTTTTTACCTAATATGACTCTCTATGTGTGATAAATTCTTACAATTCTTGCTGGAATCACCTTAAAGGAAATTCTATTACCACAAACTTCCATAGAGCCAACCAAGTTAAGTCTGAGGTTGAGGTTTAACTTGATAAATATCATGTGCATTATAGACTCCTTCATGTCTTTGCAAAATTTCAAAGTGACCAAGGCCACTCTCATCATTACTAGAGAAAAGTAAAACGCTAGAAAACAAAACTGGATTGTCTTAATTCTTCACTATGCTTCATCTCTGGCTTCTGAACATGAAGTCAATTTAAGGATTAAAGTTAAAGAAATGTGCACTTGACTACCAGATCTTTCTGTTGCCCCAATAAGTAGCAATAAATCTGCTTATTCTGTCCAGCCTCTGAACTTTTTCTGGGTTGAAATGCACCTGGAATGATTGACTAATTCGGGGAGTGTTTCAAGTATTCTCTGTGTGGTGTATTTTAATCAGCATTACAATTTAGCAGCTGCATTAATTAATTAGCACATTAATCAGGAGAGCTTTTTAGCAGCTATAATCTCTAGCAAACTAGCAGTTTGCGATAAAATCTTAGCAGTAGGAGAATAAGCAGCATACCAACTTATTTTTCAATGTTATCATCACCATGGGTCTAGCAAAGGCTGATATTATGCAACCAAATTGAAATCTTTCTTAAAATATACCTGTGCAGGGTACATTTGAAAAATTGTATGCTTCATGCAGAAAGGTTTAACAATTACTACTTTTTCTACAAAGCAGTAGTTCTAAAGAAAACTGTCAGGCACCCCAGGAAACAATCTTTCCAAGTGTTCTTAAAATAGTCCTGGTGTAATTTCAGAAGAATCCAAGGTTCCCCTTGTATTAGCAAGATTATTTATGCAATAATGAGAAGTTTCAAGATATTATTTTATACTTACATATGTTCCAGGGATTAAAAAGAAGGAAATACTTGTCCTTGCAAAGAAAATGTTACAAGTCTAATTTTTAGTTCTTTAAAACCTTTACAATGAACCTCATAACTTGAGAAGGGAATGGGGAAAAAAATCTGTTCTAATACAATGTTTAGAGATAAACTCATGTAGCACCCCAACCAAATGTAATATAATTTTGATGAAATATAAATTGGAAGACTTCCTCACGTGGAAACATTGCTCCTTTTTCCTTCACTATATCCAAAATGCAGTGACATGTGCTTTTATTGAATCCATGCATATTGAATTCCACATGTTCCAAAAGTAAAAATTTGACTGAAAAAAAATCCCTCAGGCTGATATTAAAATTTTCCTTCATTTACAAAGCCTGGGGATATTGAATTCTTATGTACAGCAATTTATTAGCATGAACTATTAAGCAGTTCTTAATCCTCATAGCATTTTCCTGAGAGAAATCAGTGCTCTTTCATGACTTCCCATCACTTTTTCAACCTCAAAAAGGAAAGGGTCAGGGTAACTGAGGGAGTAGATGCTGGGTAAGCATTTCTTTACATTTCAAACTCTTGTTATATTGATTTTTTCCTCTGGTTCATGGAAATTGCACTCTATTTAAATCATATACTACAACTTGGAAGAATTTTAATTTCCACTCTACCTTTTGTCTCCATTTATAAATCATGCTTATATCTCTCAATCTTGTGCCTTCTCTTTTCTAAATTTTCAGCTCTTTAAAATCTACTTTGTCAGCAGTTCCACTGCAAGCCCAAAGAAATTCCAAGACCTTCCAGAAAAAGACAAATGAAAATTATATATATTTTTTATCAAAAGAAGTTATGAGTTACAATATTTAGGAAGGGCTTATTCAAATAGAATATTAATGGACTCATGTCTTATAAATCCCCTATAATCAAAAGGCCTGACTATAGAATAGTCACCCATGTAATTTTATCTGCAATTATTTTGAGACAATGTCATTTTGTAGACTTCTATGCCTAGGATGAAATCTATGTGTTCCTTTTTTCATAGCTAAATTCATTGTAATTGTGTTGTTCGTGCATTACTTGGCTTCACTTGTGAGAATAATATTTGCTATTGTTAGATGCCTTATGGATGAAAAATCTCATTTAACTATGAGTCACTTTCTATCGATGTAATCCTTCTTACTTTATGAACTTTGATAATTAATACAAAGTTTGCCCAGGCTGACATTATTTCTAACTGACTAAATTTCCCATTCCTACCTCCATCCTCCATCTGTTTAGATGTGTGCATTCACAGCAAATGTACATACTGACAAAAAGACACACATCCCATCCTTCTACTGTGGTGTCCATTATAGGACCCTGATGAAGTACTGATTAGTATTGCCCTTCAACTCTGTTGCAGCTTATATACTTAATGTTCTCCTTCAGAGCAGATTTTTATGTTGAAGTCTGAAATAAATCAAACTGTTTCCTTTACTCATATGATCATACATCTCTAAGAGTGGTAATTTAATTCACTTATTTGGCAAATAATTATTCAAAAACTGTTATATACATAATTTTTACTCTTTAGGCCCCTGAAATCTGTTATGAGAACTAAAGCAATACTCCTAACCTGTTTTGCTAACTTTGATAAATTTCCTCCTTAACCATCATCTCTCGTACTGTAACTAGGTCACTTTCCACAAAGCATAACAATATATTACTTCCCTACGTAAAATCACTGAACAACTTTTATCACCTTTAGGATAACAGATAAACCTGGTAGACTGACCTACCACATTTTTGCTAAAGTGGTCCCTAACTTCCTCCATGATGCCACATCTGATCACCTTTAGTCCCTACACAAATCCTTCACCCCAAACAGCCCATGCTCTCTTGCTTCTGTGTCTTTGGGAATTTTTTTCCCCAAAAGCATAGTGCCCTGTTTCCTCCTTGTCCTGTACAGCATTTATTCATATTATTAGACTCACTTCCAATGTAACTTATTTCCTTCACCATATTCTGTCCTGTATTGGATCTATGGTAATTGCCATCTTCCCTGTGCTAAATAGAATCCTGTATATATCTACTGGAACTTGCCACATTTACCTTTAATAATGACCTTTTCAGGTGTTTGCACTACGCTGTGAGGCCCTTGATGTCAGAAGCTGTGTCTTTCATCATTTTTCCCTCATTCCTTTAAGGGCCAGACTCTTGAGAACATTCGATGAATGAGGAGAACTCTGGGTGAGGAAGAATAGGTGGGATTGCCTTGGAGCACAAGCTGTTGGAAGCTTTGGGCCCCAGGATGGAAGTAATGATGCTAAAAAGGAGATGTGCTTTAAAAACATGTCTCACTTGGACTTGCACTGCTGGTAAGTACCAGATACAGGGGTCAAACACAATTTCTAAAACAAGTCCACTATGCTCTTTTTCTATGGTATTAACCATGTACCAACATCTTAAAAGCCACATAATAACTACATTTAGACTGCTATAAATTAATAACTATTACCAGATGCATATATGTGTCTGTTTAGGAGAACAAGAGGTGATGATGAGGTGGAAATGATTAATAAATATTCTGACATTGAATGACTTATTATTATTATTATTATTATTATTATTATTATTTTGGTACTAGGGATTGAACCCAGGGGCACTCTACCACTGAGCCACATCCCCAGCCCTATTTTTGGAGACAGGGTCTCACTGAGTTGCTTAGGGCCTCGCTAAGTTGCTGAGGCTGACTTTGAACTCGTGATCCTCCTGCCTCAGCCTCCCAAACCACTGGGATTACAGGCGTGTGCCACTGCGCCCAACTGACTATTATTATTTTCACACATTCATTAAGGCAAACTATTTTGGTACTAATTTTCAAATTAGGTAAGAGGGAGGTAAGAGGGAACCAATTATTTATAACAGAGCCCCACATTAGAAATTAGGTGCAAATAGTGCATCAGAGGAAGCTACCTACCAGCTGCTTTGAAGAGATGTATTGTCTCCCAAAAGAAGAAAAAGCATGGACCCTATTCACTGCTTCCAGGACAGTGCTGAAAAAGCCCTGAAAAGCCAGCATAGTTCACTGTCTCAGTATGAACCAAAATTACTTGCAGTTTTAATTTCATACTTGCCTAATTTTAATGCGGCTCATGTGAAAATGGAATCTCAGATGCAACTGGTAGTTGGAATAATGGGACAGCATTTACAGAAGAGCAAAAAGGTAACAGTAACAATGTATTCTGAACCCACATATAAGAGAGGATAAATGAGTATTTTAAGTATTATTTGGAAATTAAGTGTGAGGTTAGTAATTCAAACTCAACTAATTCTTATTATTGACTGACTTATTGTGAGAAATGTGTTCTTTTGACACATAGACACTATAGAGTTACAGACTTAGGAACAGCAGCAATTATTTGGGACACCAACATGAGATGAAAGAATCATTCTCCTCTACTTGGTCCACATTCATTCTTAGGAGTCTGCAACACAGAGGTGGTCAATGCAGACTTGGTGACAAAAATCATGATCACAGCTTTTCTTTCCAAATCATAATCCCAAATGTTGATTTGGGGAAGGGTTTAGGGAGTGAGAAGGAACATGGTAGTCCCTTTATTGGATACACATGTTGGACTCTCTGTCAAGGCTGATATTAATTATCAACCACAGCGTCTGAAAAGTAGAAATAAGACTGTCCTCAGAGATCCACCATAGAGGAGAGTTCCAATGAGCAATGACACTGCTCTGGAAGACAAAGAAGTAACATGTGGCTCTGAGTTCTCATGGAATCAGCAAACTTTACCTGTATGTTCCCCTTACACAGACTCCTTGGTAGTTATTATCCTGATGTATCACAATTTAATAGCCGCAGTATTCTAAAGGGTGTTGGAACTCTCTTATAGGCATAGACATATATAAGTTGTGATCAACCATCTGTTACTTAAAAGGAGGATCACCTTGACAGCCAGAGCAAGAGTTGTGCAGGCAAATTATGATGAAATAATTGAGCAATTAATTTACTTGGAAAATACTTTTACGACCAAGCAAAATTTGTAAGTCAATCAGCTTTATTAAATTGAGGATAAACAGCAAATAAGATGGCACTGACTTCAACGGGCTTGCTCTGTTGTAACATGCTCACCATCACCTATCACTCCTTAATAATTGGAGGCAATGAAAGTATCACTATAAATTAGCCTCAATGTCTTTAGGAGACTTCAATGGGACAGCGGAAGGAGACTGTAATTTAAAGAACAGAAAAGATGAAGCACAACTGGAGGTAAGCCTTGCCAGCAATTGCACGGGTAAGACAAAAATACAAAGAACCTTGAAGAGGGAAGGAGCAGGATGTTAACAATCAGAGCAGATAGTTCAGATAAAGAAAAGAAAAGGCAGGGAAATGAAAGACCAGTCAGAGATAGATAATTAATAAAAATGAGTTTCAATTAATAACATATCATTTAACCTCCAAATAATACAGCTTTACTTAAAATACTTATTTCCCTTCTATATATGCATTCAAAATACATTGCTAATGTTACCGTTTTGCTCTTCTATAAATGCTGTCCCATTATTCCAACTACCAGTTGCATCTGCCATTCCATTTTCATGACCCACATTAAAATTAGGCAAGTATGAAATTAAAACTCCAAACATTTTCAAAACCTATTTCAAATTCAGAGATTTATGTCCCTTACGAAAGGGGATTTTGACTTTGACACTGGTCTGGGGAACATTAGATCCCTAACCACATCTCAACACAGATATGGAATAATCAAGGTGGTACAGGGGAGAGCAATTTTTTGAGTATTTGAAAGTCCTTTGTGACTAACTTCTTTGGGTTATTTATGTATAGAGCACTTGGCAAATTCTAAATAGGTTTTTCCCAAGGAAAGTAAAATGGACTCTATTTTCTTGGTAGCATTTAATTTATGTAATGACAATATAGGTACTGAATAAAAGATACCTTTGTGACTCTGTCCTTACTCAGAATCTAATATAAGAAATGCCACTCAAGGTCATAAAATGCCCTCTAAACTCAATGGCAACATGAAAGGCAATAAGAGGAAGCAGGCAACATGGAGATGCAGGTGATCTTCAGCTTACTGCAAAATCCATGGTTGGGGTTCATTGTTAGACAAAAAATGCCACCTTGATTAATATTCAGTAAAAACAAATAGCTAGGAAAGTCTTTTCAAAGAACAAAAATTTAGAAAAAGCTCACAGTACAGCAATAAAAATCTTCTGCTTCATGCAAATGAGGGCAGGGTCCCTTTCCACAAAGAGATTTTAATTAAGTTGAGAAGAAAACCCACATATAATAAATCAAAGAAAAGCCTTTTCATGCTCACATACACAAAAATTGAATTGAGGCAGAAAGTGTTTGCTTAAATCCTGAATAGTGTGTTTAGAAATAAAGAGTTTGTAAGCAGATAGACCTAGATTGAATCAGGCTGTGTCAACACTGCTAACCTCAACCAGGTTACCTAACCATCCTGAGCCTTGGCTTCCTCAACATGAATTTGGGGGACAGAAGTACCAACAGCAAAGGTCTGCTATGAGATTTAAGTGAAGAAATATAGAATGCCTGGTATACAAGAGACAGCCAATAATTATTACTTAGAATATTTCAAGTACACGACACATTATTATTAACTATGGTCACCATTTTCTACATTACAGATCACAAATTTGTTCATTTTAAACTGAACGTTTGTGTCGTTTGTCATCCATGTTGTCACAAATGATGGTATTTTCTTCTTTAGAGTTCCATAACATTCCATGCACACACACACACACACACACACACAAATATGAATGGCATTTTCTTTATCCATTCATCGGTCTGTATTTTCTTGTCATTGTAATAAGTTTAAATAATGTTGGACATTTATATAGAACTACTGCACAATATAGTAATCCCTCTTCTGACTAGATGTCAGAAAGAAATGAAATCAGCACCTCATAGAGACATCTGCACTCCCATGTTTATGGTAACATTATTGACAATGGCAGAGATATGGAAACAACCTGCATATTCATTGCCAGATGGAAAAAAAATGTAATGTGTGTGTGAGCGTGTGTGTGCACATGCACAGGCATAGACAAACCCAATAAAATATTATTCAGCTTTAAGAGAAAACATGTTGCCATTTATGACAACATGGATGAACTCAAAGACATCCATGCTAAGTGAAATAAGCCAGACACAAAAAAGACAAATGCCACATCTTACTTACATGTTGTACTTGAAAACAGGTCAAACCCATGGAAGCAGAGAGTAGAACTGTGGTTTCCAGGTGTGGGATTTGGGGAAATGGGCAAATATTGTTTAAAGGGTACCAACTATCTATTGTAAGAGGAATAAATTGTGAAGATCCAATGTACAGAATGGTGGCTATCAATAACAAAAGTATACTTGGAATTTTCTAAGGGAATGATCATATGTATTTTCACATACATAAAAAGTAAACACCAATCATAGCTCAATGAAGTCATGGTTAAGAAACCATAAAAGATATCTTCTTCTTAGAAATATTTATTGACCATTTCTCTTATAGCAGGCACTTCATATTTCCATAATGAACCTTTGCTGTCAGTACTAATTCCTCCCAAATTCATGATGAAAAAGCCAAGGCTCAGGATGGTTAAGTAACCTGGTTGCAGTTACCCAACTAGTGGTAACACAGCCTGATTCAGTCCAGGTCTGCCAGCCTAGAAACTCTCACTTCTAAGTATACTCTTCAGAATTTAAGCAAGCTTTTTTCCTCCCTCAAACTTGTGTGTGTGTGTGTGTGTGTGTGTGTGTGTAAAAAAGAAGCTCTTTGATTTACTATGTGTGCATTTTCTCAACTGAACTAAAAGCTCCTTGTGAGAAGGAACCCTGCCCTCATTTGTCTTCCCTTTTGTCACCACCAATCTCCAGTGAACTCTCTCTCACATCTGTCCTCCATGCCCATAATGAATTCCAACCCCAACTTCCCAACACTTTTCCTATACATTCATGATTAGTTTCTCTATATCAAGTCCTATTAAGAGGAGTTTCATCTTCATGTTGTTCTTCTCCGTTCTATCACCACATGGGTGACTACATCATTGTTAATCACCCACTCTTCTTCATGCACACAAACATACCATCTAAATGGAATATTGGGTAGAGATTTTATTTAAATTCAGTCTACTCTACTGGTTCTTGTAGCAAAGTTTTCTAACCCTGACACATTCTCTTCTTGTTCTCTTCAATTACATTTGCTCCAGTTGTTATTGTGTCCCTGGAACACTGTAACCATTTCCATCACTGTCATTTGGGGCTTCCCTGGTTTCTGCTCCATTTACTTAGTAAGGAAAGGGCCTCTGAGCCATTTGTCATCACAAGTAGATTTTCTTCTACATGGCATAGTTATTCATGGCCACATGAATAACTACAAGACATGATGTCCTTTATATTTTTGCAAATGAACTACAGCTCTGTCTGGATCATCTTGTCATTTTTATCAAGTTTCAATAATATGTGAAGAGCTATCAAAAGAACTGTGCATATAATCAAACTCTACCTGAGTCTTCAAAGTTACTGAACATGTTCACAAGATGGTATTGCTTGCTATTATGAATTAACTGACCTTGATTTACAATGCTTTCAAACCTGCAATATCACAGAACATCATTTTAATGTAAAAAAAAAAAAAGCTGCTAGGGCAATATTGGTCCATTAGTAATATAATAAATGCTTCAGTTTTGTTAGTAAAAGGAGCCAGCACTCCCTAGGCAAGTACGGCTGGGTGATCTGGAGTTGAACTCCTTTGCTACAAGAACCATCCTTTTAAAAATAAAAACACACTTGAAACCCAGCTACAGATGTTCGTACAGATGCCTGTTCATTAGGCAACATGTTTTGCTTTAATGTATACTGAAAATGAGGCACAACCTGGCCCTCTAGGAAACTCACTAAATGATGTGCTCACACATATCGATGGCAATGGCATTGCTCACTGAGTTGTCTTAAAAATTAATGAGGTTTTTGTTTCTTTGGTGTTTGTTTTTGTGGAGCATGTCCTTGTTACATGTGATGGAGCAATGCAGGTACTTAATGATTTATTCTCAAGTCTCATCATTTATTCTTAAAAAGAAATGTGAGGCTGAATTTGTGTAGGTCCATTTAATCTACCACTGTCAAAAGACTTTTTGTTTCATGATATGAGGGGAAATATCCTATTAATGTTAATAAAGTTCAGTGTAGAACTTTTAGGGAAAAAGGTTAAACAAATACATTTCAATATACATTTTATATATTGAATGACCTATTTAAACAAAACCTCATATTATTAACAATTCTCACATTCTTATTATCACATATTAAGACATCTACAGTAATATGTTTGATATAGACATAGTATATTTTTAATGATTTGTTCAAACTAGGTTGAAAATAGCCATCTGCATGGTATTGCATACTAACATAACTGTCAATCTTAATTATATGATATTTGTTAAGCAATGTGTTTGAAAATTATTGGTCTTATGTTTTTATTTCCAATTTTGGGCTTAAGCACCTTTAACACAGGTTATCAGCTTCACTCTGCAATTATTTTGAAATTACTTTAAAATACTAAAAGTAGAGTACATAAAAGCAAACTCTAGAATAAGTTTAAATTCCGGTAAATTTGAAGATAAATGTTTCACTTGCTATTAATTATAATCTCTAGTTGTTTTGCCATGAGAAGTCACCTAATGACTTCAATAGAAAATAATTGAAATGTTTTTAATAAGATTGAAGGTTTAATTATTAAAATAAGCTAGCAAAGAGTGGAAGCATCTACCCCTTGAGTAGGATGATGGCCCAAAGCAACACGTTGGCTTTATAGACATCATCCAAGTCACTGAAATCCTATTGCACCATCTCTGTATGTTATCTACTTGAAGTTAAAATAATACCACAAGGGAAAACTATAGTTTACAAAAGAGATACATTGTTAGTATTTAGATCAAGTCAATATCAGTAGTTCTACTTCTATATTTTCATTGACTTACAATGGCATAGGTTTCTGTTCAGAAGAAATGTACACTGTGGCCAATTCTCTCTGCATCACCCTACAACTGGAAAGAGTCATTTTTGCAGTGGATCAGAGAAAACACACAAACTAGCTCAATCACTGAGCCATAAAATCCACTTAGCAGAAGTCATTTCACACTATGAAAGCAATGCAGGACGAAGATCAGCCACGTCTTGAGCATGTTTATGTGCTAGACTCTATACAAAGTACTCTCCATATGTTATGCATCATTCATTATTAACAATTCTATGAAGTAAGTACAAGCATTCTTCATTTTATGAGAGGAAACCAAAGTTTCACTAGAAGGGACGACTTATAAACAGCAGAGCAGGAACTAAACATAGCCTCCAAAATCCACGTTCTCACCACTGCCCTCTGCAGGATCAAACTTCTTTTTTCCTCCCTCTTTAATCTCTTGGTCTCCCAATCCTATTCTCTTTTTACTTAACCTCTCCCAAAAATATGTATCATGGGCCCAAACATTATCCATACACAGTCTTATCCATTCTTATAAGAATATATATATATATGTACATATATACACATATATAAACTTAAAAACACTATAAAACTATCTAGACTCAATAAATCCATAAAAATTACTTTTTCCCCTGCAATAAAACTATTTGAGTAGTACTTATCATGTAGGTGTAGCCTCTAAGTTAATTACTCACAATAACAAAGCAAAAAGACTTTCACTAGCAGCAAATCCTCACCTTCATAATACACTGTGTTTCTTTCTGCTAAATCATTTTGGTAGGCAGTATGTTATTATGTATATATGTATATTATGTATATTTTTGTGACCAAAAGTAAGACCAATCCATCCTATTATCCAAAGTTTTAGGAACATTTTATTTATGTAGTATACCTCATCCATGGCTTCCCTTTCTGTGATTTCATTTATCTGTGGTGAGATGAGATCCAAACAAATAAAATGGAAAGTTCCAGAAATAAACAATGCATGAGTTTTAAACTGCATGCTATTCTGAATAATATGATAAATTCTCACATTACCTCTGTCCTTCCTAGAATATAAATCATACCTTTGTCCAGCATGTCCATGCTGTATGCAGTACTCACCTTTACTAACATATTAGTAACTATCTCAGTTATCTTATCAACAGTTGCAGTATCACAGTTTTTGAATATGGAGTCTGGTACTGTCTGTGATTTGAGGCATCCACTGGGAGTGTTGGGACACATCCCCCATAGATCAGTGAGTACTACTATACACCCCAAAACTTATACATAAGGACTAACTCTATTAAGAGCAAAAGTATGTTGGATGTGGTAGTGCACGCCTGTAATCCCAGTAGCTTGGGAGGCTGAGGCAGGAGAATCACAAGTTCAAAGCCAGTCTCAGCAACTTTGAGGCCCAAAGCAACTTAGTGAGATCCTGTCTCTAAATGAAATATTTAAAAAGGGGTTGGGGATATGGCAGTGGTTAAGTGACCCTGGGCTCAATTCCTGATGCAAAAATAAATAAACAAAAGAGTAAAAGTATGATTGCTAAAGATAGTATAGCAGTTTCTGCCAGTTTGCAGATTACTTAATAGCATTTTACTCATTATTATTTTAGCTTCCTGCTGCTTCATTTTATTTAATATCCTTCAATACTTGATTTAGCACTTACCTATTAACCTATATTAAATGTTGGCAACTCAAACACCTATATTTCTATCTTAAGATAAAACTAATTTTCATGGACTCCCACTGCTAAGTGGTTCTTGTTAGTCATGAGGTGAAGTTACACAAACTATACAAAACTTTCTAGCTACTTTTTATGACATTATGTAACTAAAGAATTTATAAAAATGAGAAGTCATTGCCACTTTGCTTCTTGCCAAACTAAATAGTACCAAACTTTTAATTACTTCTCATGTAAAAATATTAATACCAAGACTCCAAGAGGGGAAAAGGTCAGACTCAATCGAACTTGCAGAACTGTTTCTTGTTTGTTTATGTGTATAATGAAATGTAGTGTTAGACAAATGCATTTGACATCTTATCTATTTATTTTCCTATCTATCAGTTATTTAAACCCTTACCATTTAGAGGAAACTACCATACTCAGTATAATAAGCAAGAAATCCTTACATTGCTTTGTACCCCCTGTTTTTTGTTATTTCTGTCTCTCTCCTATGCCCCCAGTATTTCCCCTATTCTTTGTGATCTTCAAAGCTTAACTTTGACATAGTAATCCTTTCATCCTTGCAGAATGGTAGTCATCCCTAGATTTTGTGACTGTGGTTTCCCTGCAGAGGTCACATGCTTGCTGAAATAAACTTTTCCAGGCAAATAAATTTTTCTTTTGGAATCGGAATCTACTTTTCCACAACCTATTAACTTCAGACTAGCTAGTACATCAGTAATGCCAATTAAACCACCAAAGAAACAAAGTTACAGGCTCCCTGTCTGAGCTGAGCATGATTTTCCAGATATTTGAAATATTTGAAATGAGAGCATAATTATGAGTGTATGGTGTGAGTACATTTTGTAAAATGTGCCCATCTTTTACCTAAGTTTAGCTGATTTTGTACCATATTTTCAGGCAATTTCAATTGGCTTTTGATTGCTATTCTTGGAGAAATGTTTCCTTCCAACATTCATGGCAAGTTTAAGTCTCTCACATTTCAACACAACAACTGTGTTAAAATACAACCCCAATTTTCTTATTGCCACAGTTTCCCCCAGAACAATATTTTGGAAACTTTATAATGTGCTTACCTGGACACTGGTCTGGGAAGCTATCATGGTAAAGGATCTATCTAGAAGAAGGAATTAAACTTTCCAAGGCTTAAAATTCTAGCCATAGCACCATCATCTCAAATGTGGCCAGGATAGCTCTCCAACATCTACACACATACTCCACAGGCTATCAAAGAAAATTGACATTTTCTTTGTCAAGATTTCCTTGATTTTCAACTGATTTATGGGTTAGTAACATTTAGGATGGGAAGGGAAAAATTAATAAGAAGGTTGTGGGTAGTGAAACTAAATATTTCTGCCTGCTGTTTACCTTGACTTTTAACATAGATTTACATTGTCTGCTTCCTATATAGGAGCAGGTTAAATGATAAGCAGACCCAGTTAGAGACAAGCTTGGCTTCAGGAGGGATTCAAGTGTAAAATGATTTGTCAAACCAAGTAACGTAGTTAGTTTTTCAGTCAGTTACTCAACCTGTTAGCCAAACTATGTACAAGGAGGCATCAAAGTAACCAAATCAAAGTAACATCTAAAGAAATATTAAAAGATAATGATATTAAAAAAGGGCAGATAGGGGTGTGGTTGGAAACAGACCTCTTATCTATTGAATACTTCATTTAATCCCTAATACTACATTTTAAAATATGCTTTGTACTCTATACCTATACAAATGATTTCTGAAATGTCAGACAATCTTAAAATCAAATGGAAAAGTGTATCTCTTCATTCTAGGAAATTAAAATATTTCTTTATTTTATTCTTTTCTTTTCTTTTCTTTATTTTATTTATTTAAATTTTTTCATGAAAGAATGTCTCTAAAACGTGCATTAGTTATTAATATCTTTCATATAGACCTCTTTGAGAATTTGGAAAAGAACATTGTGGTTCATAAATAGGAGGAATTAAGTTCAAAAGATCTACTTTACAACATGGTGACTATAGTTAATAAAAATGCATTGTATTTTGAAAATTGCTGAGACTCAATTTTAAGTGTGTTCACCATAGGTCATTTAACTGTGTGAGGTAATACATATGAGAATTAGCTCAAATTAGCCATTCCACAGTATATAGATACTCCAAAACAATATGTTTTATACAACAAATACATATAATTTTTATTTGCCAAATGGATGAAAGAAAAAAAGAAAAGTGTGTCTTCTTTCCAGGAAAAATGTGTAAAAGAAATATGCATATATACCCAAATTTAATAATACAATATCAGGTGATTTATGAGTCCCCACGCATTTTCTGTGACTGACATATATACCCACATATTCAAATCCCAAAAGTCTACAAATTCTGTCTTTCCTTGAGTTCTTAACCATAACCTAATACTTGATATTTAACTTTTCATCTTTTGCTATTAATTTATTAAATATAATCCTACCCTTTTCAATCACAAGATAACTCTTCAGAGAAATGTGCTATTTACATTCAGGTGCATAAAAGATACTTAATAATCAAGTATTATTGGTGATTGATGTAAAGAAAATGGAAGTAAACAAAAGTCTGGATTGCAGAAGTCCTCCTGTGTTGCCTGTTGGAATGTGAGACCTTCCTCTTACAAAATGCTTAGATTGTCTCTAATCATTGCTTCCTCTGCATCTTTTCAAGAATTGCTACATAACCCTGTGACATTTTATACAACCACTGCCAAGCTCTCCCCTGCAGCTAACTAAATTTCAGCTTCAGTGGCCAAATCCACACACTTACAAGGAGCAAAATTTGAGCCCAAGTTTTGGAGCTTTAGGGGAAAGCATGATAGTCCCTCATTTGATGTCTTCACACTGCTTGGTCAAATCCCTTTGCCTCTGCATCTGACCTAAGGCCATTTAAAACTACCAGGGGAGGACTAAGACTGCCAAGCAGCTTCCTTTAATATAGCCACGTAATAGAGGAAAACATGCTTATTCTGGAAAAAACTTTTGTTATGTTTTGATTATAGCTAGGTAGGTCAGTTTATCACCTTCAGAAGTCCCCTGAAAACAAAGTAGAAAAATACTCTCTGATGCTAACACAGAAATCTCAACAAGTGACAATTTTTAGAGCTTCATATTTACTACCTTATTTTTAAAAATAAAAAGTATAATACACATACAAATATGATTATAGATACTCAATGTTGATTGACTATTTCAGCGTCCTTGAACTAATGATTGCATCCTAGGAAGTGGAATTATAGTGTACATATCTAGTTCCTATCCTGGATTTATTGCAAATATACAGAGAGGTAAAAAGTTTTACTCAAGTTATTATTGGCTATTTTTTCATTTTATAGAAACTATACTTCCCCATATTATTTTCTCAATGAAATGATCATATTTTCTTTTAGATATTGCCAAATCTGCAATTAAAAAGCTAACTATAGCATATGCCATTAAGAAAATATAAAATAGATGTGTGTGAGAGGTTTATGTTAACCTCCGAAACACCCACAGGGGCTTTGAGTTGTGACTTGAAAGTCTTCTAGGCAATAATGGATGGGAAGAGGGAGCAGTTCCAGAGACATAGACCTTGGAACAAAGCCTCAGATAGTTAAAATACTATTTGCAGCTGTCATATCATAATGAATGACATATGATATCAACATTTTGAGGCTGCTAACTTTAAGAATAACTCAATACTAGATTCAGAAGAACGTTCTGAGCAAAACTGAGTCAAAGCTTGTAGTTGTTGGCCCTCCCACCACCTGCCACAGAAAAGCCATCCAGTAGTCACCAAAGAGATGAGCAAAAGTGGGTGATGAGAAGTGGAAGCACTGAGTCCCATTAGCTTCACTAGGTAAGGAGGAAAAACCATGGAAATAATAAAAACATAGACACTATTAGAATAATACAATACTAGCATCAAAGTTGAGTACATCCCAAAGGGCTCCCTTGACACTTGGCGAGGGTCTAATGATTCACTGTCAGTGGAAACTTTGCCCTTTTTCAAAGCCTGGTGATGATTTGAAGTGTTCTGCTTTCCCAGAGAAACTAGTGAAGCAATGGGATGTCAGGGGAGGCCTGTTCCCCACAGGCCAGGGTCTAGACATTGTTAAGTAGTCTGGCATTAGTTAATTTCTTTATTGCTCATTTAACAGTGGAATCCTACTTAACAGATGATATTGGAGAGAGAGTGAGATCAAGAATCTAAAACAGACATTCCCCATGAGGTGGAGAATGATGCAAAATATTCTTTCCATTTTGTGTTTCTAGCCTGTTTTGTCACATAAAATCTGATACCAGACATGCCCACAGAATTTAATGTTACCATCTTGGGTAAATAGATTTTGTCAAATTGTTTTTGTATGATGTGTTTTAGAGATATATGAAGCAATTAAATGAAAAAAATAGTTCTGATTTGAGTCCAAATATGGTTTCACTAAATTGAACCATTTATTTAGAAGGAAAACTGACCTTACTACCTGTACCCCACTTTAATTCAGTCTGCAGAATGTGTAGATGAAACTCTATTAGTTCCTCTGAAAAGCCTCACTATGTCCAAATATTGTTTGTTATTATTGTTGTTTTCTGAAATGATTATTTTCTTTTGGTCCCGTGTTCTGAGATTTCTCTAAAGTAAAAACAGCATTAATGAATCATGAAACTTCTTTCCAAAATACTCACATCTGGTCTTCATTTAAATAACTCTGGCTGTCACTTTTGCCTACAGAAATTAACAGCACATGATGAAACAGACTTCAAGTCTGGTATAGTTTCAGTCCCTAAAGGATCGTCATTTTCACATGGGTTTCCCCACCAGGCAAAAACCACCCCAATATCCAAGGAGTCACTATCAGCCCCTGTTGCTTCCTGAAGTGATTGTTCAGTGAAATAATAAATCAGTTTCACTCCTGCAGTTACTGTTTCTTGCTGTCTTCCTTTCATTTGCTCTCAGCTTGAGTGAGAAATTTATTTTTGACAGTTTGTTGTTATATACGAGGAGTTAGTAGTGTTGAATTGTAAAATACAGAAATCTTTCTTTTTCCTTATACTGTGTGTCTGAGCATTTTCTCTTCCATCAAAATAAAAACTAAATCTTTACAAAATTCATTTTAAATATCTTTCATTGTAGTGCCAGCATTGAATGATGAAATGTGATAAAAGCAAGAAATCCAAATTGCCAAATAAATGGCAGCTTCATACACAAAGGAAACACAATTTAGACCTTTGTTTTGTTGAGGAACAAAAAGGTCCTATTCCAACTCCCCGGACCATCCCAATCTTACTCAGTTAGCTTTAACCTAACCAAGGCAGCCTGAATTATTCCCTGGACTTTAGGTAGGTTTGTTGCATACTATAGGTACCTGACCTCCCTTTTCTTAGAGCATTTACTTTAGAAAACCTCTCAATACATTTCTACCCCTTTAAGATGTAAAAAAATAAAAATAAAACAATAAAGCTTTTGCCAGTTTTAAGACCCAGGATTATCCTTCTGAAGGATCTAGGAGACACCCCTTTGGAATGGAGTCATCAAAGAATATAGTTCCTTCAACCTCTAGTTTCTGCAGTTTCTGTAGGAAAGCCAGTGCCTAACCTGGGGAGGTGTTTTACTCCAAGTTGTGAAAACTATTCCCTGCATGAAGATGACTTTCTCTCTGGGTCAAGTCAGTTAGCAATCTCATATGGCCTAGGATCCTACACCAACACACCCCCAATCTTAAAATCCCTTTCATTACCTGCTTTAGTGCAGTTGGACTGCATTCTAGCATCTCTTATTGCCAAAAGTCCTAAGAAAGTCTTCTTTCCTGATTTAACTTCTTCATCTGGCACAATTTTTGCTTTCACAAGTCTTTGTGGACATACTGTTCTAAAGCATCACTACACTCAGGTTTTGCCAGGTCAATCTTTTGATAAAATTTTAAGTATAAAGGAAGATATCAAAACCAAGCTTAAGGTTATTATGAAATATGAGAATATCAAATGATCTACTAATATAACCATTAAAATGTTTACAAAGACATGTAGGACCAAAAAAAAAAAAAAAAAAGATTTAGTTCCTACAACTTTCTATAAAAGACTTATTAGAGCTTAAAGTCAAAAAATAAAACACATAAAAATTAGGATGAAAAAAAAGAGTAAGACAAATATGGGAGAGACAACATAGGTGGGATGATCAAGCCTCCTGCTTGCTTACAAAATTCCTGAGAATCAAGAAAAAAAGGATAAAGAATCAGGTTCCTCAAGAAACTTTTCTCAACTTCTAGCAGGTGTTAAAGGAACATAAATTCTATCAGTATAGAATTTTATGTAGAGGACACCAAGAGATCTAACAAAAAGATGTTTTCAATCTTTTTAATGTTATTCTTTTGTTCAGGGGATTCAGGGGTGGTGCTGGGGATTAAACACAGGGCCTTGTGCATGCTAAGCACACACTTCTCTGAATTACCCTGTAGCCTTCAGCAATATTGACCTATTTATATTTATAGCAAATACTATAACACATTTTGTATTTTTATTTCTTATGATGACCCCCGAAAAACACCAAGGGCCTAACTCTGGAATGTAGTTCAGGGGATTCTGGAGCACCAGGAAATCTGAGTGTCAGGCTCTGCATCTGAGACCTGGAGTCGAGAATGAAATTCAAAGTGCCACAGTAGATTAAACAGCCTCATATTCCTTATTTTTATGCCTTGGAAACAAGTAACCCAGTAGCAGAACTGATTTTTTTGTTATGAATTTAAGAAAGCTAAGAAATGTTCAGAGCTGGGTGAAAGTCCACCCCCTTCCTCCAAAACTAGACTGGGAGGCCTTGCCTTGTGTTGCTCCTCTCTGGGAGGTTCATTTACATAGAAGGCAAAGAGGTTCCAGCTCCTGATTTGTGTGCTCCCCAGGATACAGGGAACAAAAGCTAGGATTTCACCCATAGAGCTCCTTCAGATGACCTCTAACCCTGAGGCTAAATGAACACATGGATTAAATATTTTTTTACCAGGAATTTTTTTTATGACCGGTGGTAGTAGTCACTGGCCAAAGTCTAAAACAGTTTAATTATGATTCCAATGTGACCTGATCCTGACAAACATGGTGCCAAGGTGTTAAAGAACAGAGATTGTATAAAATGTTCAGTTGAAATTTTTTTTCTCTCAGATATCATTTTCATTATAAGAATTCTCTTGATAGTTTCTCTGTTATTAAAGTTTTACTTTAATAAAAAAATGATGATAATAATACAATAATAACAGCAGTAGCATTATGGGTGCTTGTTATACGCCACACACATTCTAAGACATTTAGCTATATTATCATTTAAACCTCATAAGAACTCAATAACATAAGACCTGGGTTTCTTGTTTTTGTTTTGTTTGTTTGTTTGTTTGTTTGTTTGTAGTGCTGGAGGTCAAATCCAGAGCCTTTCACATTTTAGGCAGCTCGTCTACCACTGAGCTACACATCCTCTGCCCAGTACTATTATTTCCCCCATTGTGTGGGGAGAGGAGGAACTGAGGCACACTATAATCAAATTACTTGTCCATCCTGTAGCAGACACATCATGGACCAGGATTTAGATCCTACCTTTCTGGCCTCTTCTTTGGACAGAGACAGTTAGTGTTCATCAAATATTACCTGTGTTTCCCTGTAGTCTCTAGGCCATTTTTTTGGGAAAATGAGAATGAGGCCAAGTGAATATCTCATCAATTAACTATGAATATAAATGACATGGGTCACTTCCAGGATAAGACAGTTAAGATCTGATGTGTCCCCTTCATTTTTATCTTCCTTTGTTATAGTGACTTGGAAACTGCTTGCAGTTGGTAGTATCAGAGAGAGAGGTGTTCTGGATCCTAGAGTCACCACTTGAAGGAGGGTACCTGCCAACCTAGAGAAGACTTCACATACATGAGATTTAAAGTCTAGGTTTCAACTTGGAAAATCATTTCTTATCTCACATAGCCTTTCCTACTTTTCTTAGTTTAGTGCTCTAAAACACTACTCTCTGGGTACTTATTCACAGTTCTATGCCATTCCCTAACAGATTACATCCACCAACTTGATTACAAATTTGCTAAGATAAATCTTCTCCAAATCTTAGATTCTGATACCTAACTACACTCTGGAGGGTGAAAATTCAAATTTCAAAAGCTCATCTCTATCAAGTCTTCTCTTCCAAAAGTTACTTATTGTCCTATATTATCTACTGAATTTGGAGAGAAGATAATCATCCAGTTACAAGATCTGAAAACTTGTGAATTGTACTGAGCTCTTCTTCTCTCTCCTTGCCCATAAATTTTGAAAAAGTCTGTGAGATAAACAAAAGCTGTTTCATCCTCAATGTGAGAACAAAGAAAGTGTTATCCAAGCTACCCAACTGGCATTGAACTAGATCTTCAAAGAAAGTAACCAAGATGAGAATTAAGGCCAAAAAAGGAAACTTGACCTCTATATCTTTCAGTATGGTGGACTTCATGGACTGAATCACCTGAAGGAAACGTCCACAACACTTGATTAAGACTCTTTTAAAATACCTTTAAATACATCAATTAGCTTTCACAAAGATAGGAAATCCACAGAAGCCAAATTTTAAATAAAAACTGATCTTGGTCAATTGGGTTTTTGAGGGCTTCTGCTAAATCCTGGAGATTTCACACTTGATGGTTGCACAAGGTTCAAAGTAGAGGAAAGGAAATAAAACATAATAATTACCTAAGGTAGATAGTTGAATAAAAATCTCTTAAACTGAATTTGTCGTAATAGTTTGAATTATTCTTCAACAAATATTTGCTACTCCATTGATGTGAGGTTTAACCAAATGACTTCCTTTCACCAACAGAACATTATAAGACATGATGTGAGCTAAGCTTTGACTGGTTCTTGCACAGTGGAACTGGCTCTCCCATGCTTCTACCATCACCATGAGAAGCACAGTCCTGGAGCTTGCTGATCCCCTAGGATAAGACATCTGAGGAATGACCTGCACTCAGCCCTGGTCACCCAACTAGCACCACATCTTCAGGTGGGAGAGAGAAAAGGAAAGAGTGTTGCTTCCGGACACCAGACTTCTGGGTGATTTGTTATGTAATGTTCAATTACTGTGGCAATAATTGATGGATACACATCCCACAAGCAACTTATTCTACATAAAAAGGGAATCAGAAACAAATTCTCCACAGGTAAGGGGACAATAAGAAAAATTTTTAGCCTCAAACCTTGAACTGGATGAAGGGGAAAATATCAATTTCCCCTAAGTATTCGTAACTACAAGTCAACTCATACAACCTTTGCTTTTCTGGGTACCAGGGATGCTTAACCACTGAACCACATCCCCAGCCCTTTTTATTTTTAATTTTGAGGCACAGTCTATGCTAAGTTGGCCTCAAACTTATGATCCTCCTGTCTCAGCCTCCCAAGTTTAATTCACACAACATTTTTGTGTGAATTCATTTTGTTTGTGTATTTGCCTTCTTTTCCTGTGCTGTCTTTTAGCTCTCCTAATGCTTTTGCCATTCGTTCCACCAATGGAATCCCCTGTTGTGGGTTTGATTTGCCTGGCTTGACCCTGACTGATACGGACCCCAAAAAAGTTATTTATAGCCTAGCCCAGAGAAATAAAGAAAACTATCCAAGAGCATTGGAAAATAATGGAACAATAAGTGAAAATGTCTGACAAATATCTAATCAGCATTTTAGAAGGTAATAGCAATAAATAAAGAGAAAATTGCTAGGAATTTTTCACAATTGTTAAATTGAATCAGTTCTCAGACTTCAGAAATCAAATGACTGCCAAACGGAATAAATAATAGTAATTTTAAAAATCCACACATCGGCACATTTATGGGGAAAGAATCAGAGAGAAAAGACAATACCCCCATAAAAGAGTTGCAATTACCATGGAAGTAGACTTATTCATGGTAACAGTGGAAGTTGGAAGGCAGGGAAACCTCCACAATAGGCGGAGAGAAAAATAACTATTGGCATAGAATTGCATATACTCAGCAGAACAATGCTTCAAGAATGAGGGTGAAGTAAAGTCATTTTCAGACAAAAACAAAACTGAAGCTATTCGCTTCCAGTAGACCCTCACTAAGAGAAATTCTAAAGACCCTACTTAAGATGGAAGGAACACACTATAAGGGGAAAGGTACACAAAAAAGGGAAAGATGAGCAAAGAGAATAACCAATTTGTAGATAAATATTAGACAAATATTGAGTGAAGGATGCTTCTGCTTGTTTATTTAAAAATTTGTCAGGCAGGCCAATGCAAAGCCCCAGAGCACTGAGGCTAGGGAATTTGAAGTAGGTCCCACTAAAGGGGATCCACCCTAAAGGGCAAAAGACTGGTTAAAATAAGTGTTGTTACCACTAACACCACCTACCACTAGCAGCATAAAAATACGTGTGTGCATTTATACAATCTTAAAGCAAAAATTGCAATGGACAACTAATTCAATGGAATGAATTGCAATGCAAAATTATTTTTCTTTTTTTTTTTTTTTACCAGGGATTGAATTCAGGGGCACTAAGTTGCCTGAGTTGGGATTGAGCCATATCCCAATCATATTTTGTATTTTATTTTAGAGACAGGGTCTCACTGAGTTGCTTTGCCTGGGCTAGCTTCAAACTCGAGATCCTCCTGCCTCAGCCTCCCAACCCACTGAGATTACAGGTATTTGACACGGCACCCAGATATTTTTCCATATTTTTATTGGTGCATTATAATCATACATAATGGTGGGATTCGTTGTTACATATTCATACATGCACACAATAGAACAACATAATTTGGTTGGTATCATTCCCCAGTATTTACCTTTCCCCCAATCCTCCCTCCCCCGGTCCCTTTACTCTGCTCTACTTATCTATTCTTGATGTTCATGAGACCCTACACATACCCAAGAAAGAAAAACTATTCAAAATTATTGCCATGAGAGAATAAATTCCATTGAGTTCAACTCATGATGCAAACAGCTGGACAGTTTTCAATGCCTGTACTGGGGGCAAGGGGAGATTATAAGTCATCTGTATTTGATAACTGGCTTCCCCCAAGAGAAAAGTAACCTTTCTTATATCTTTGTGAAAAGACTCACTTTTGCTACCTGTTGTTCCCTGAAGTTAGGCTCCCACCTTCCGAATGTCTGGTGGGGATCCAGGGGAAAAGGGGTGTTCTATCATTCTTGATCATGAAGATTACATTTCAATGGGCTCCCAAGTCATTAAGGAAAACACCCCGGGTCAACTTTACAAAATTTCAGGTTTTCTAAAGTAAATGCTCTAAGAAAAGGGTTGTCAGGACTGGAGTCCTGACAGGAAGAAGCCTGTCTAAAGTTTAGCAGAGCCGAGGAACGAGGAACGTTGAGAATATCTGGGTCAGTTAGTGTTAGGGACTGAATCATGACCCTCCCAAAGCTCACATGTTGAAGCCCTAATCCCCGCTGTGATCTCCCCCACTATTTGGAGAGAGGACTTTAAAGGAGGTAATTAAGGTTAAGTAAGGTCATAAGGGTGATACCCTAATCTGACAGAACTGGTAGGTGTCCTTATAAGAAGAGGTAGAGTTACCAGAGTTCTTTCTCTTTCCATGAATGTGCACAGAGGAAAGATGACAGGAGGACACACAAGGGAAGGTGGCATCTGTAAGCCAGGAAGAGAGACCTCACCAGACCATCCCTGCTAGCTTCTTTATCTTAGATTTCCAGCCTCAGGACTATGAGAAAATAAGTTTCTGTTGTTTTAGTCTCCTAGCCTGAAGTATTTTCTTATGGCAACTCGAGGAGACTAATAGAGCAGGTATGAATGAATAAATGAATATTGCCTTCCATTATTAAGTATTCATCTTAACACAATTCTAGTGCAGTTCGATTAAAACATCAGAATTAGGCTGGTAAATTTGGCATCCATCTGGCACAATGATGTAATTTTTGGTGATTTTATTATTATAGCTTAAAGCAATGAGTTCATTAAGAAATAGTGCTAGAGGTTTTGTTATAATTTATACTGCAAATTAAATGCAGCAAATCTGGGGAGGTGATTAGCAAAAACACAGGAATATAAATCAGAATGCCAAGAAGTTCATGATTAAGCTCAGTCATTGGAGAAACATACTAAAAGCCATGACTATCAGAAGAATATGATTTACTATCTCATTTCAAAAGGAGAACTATGAAGGGAGCCATGGTTTAGAGATAGGTGCTTTTGGTCTGATGGAATGCAGCTTTTAAATCCATCCTTCCTTCAGTTCTTCTTTGCTTTAAATCTTAGTATGCTTCATTTCTGCTGCCACTGATACTGTTCCCATCATCTGTTTCAATGTTGTTCAGTCTCCACTTAAATTTTTATTAGGAATTCATATTCCTGAACTCAGAATTGACACTTACAGTATGAATTGTTACCCTATGGGGGCAAGAGGCTAGGCTTTCCCAGCTAGTCATACCCTACAACACTTGAGAGTCAAATTGGTATGAAAACAGGTCTCATTCAAAGCCACTTTGAAGGAAGATAGAATAGACTCTTGTTTCAAATTCTCCATCTTCAAGGGCCAGAATAGCTCTTCTAAGAGGAGAGAAAGCAGAATGGGACAAAAGGCAGGAAATAAACATAGGTAGGTTTCATTAGGCTGTGCTAGACAGAGAACATGTCAGAGGTAGCCAGCCAGGGAAGAAGGTAGTTTCTATACTCAGCATGAGGAAGGTTAGAGGTTAAAACAATTGGAGATTTAACTCTCAATAAGAGGAAGCTGTCCTTAATTTCAGAAGGAGTCTGTTTCAGATCTACGGTGTTTCTGATATTTTAGGATAAATTACCAAAGGAAAAGACAAACCATTTGTAATTGCCTTCTATTCATTTCTCATATTCCACTGATCCTCCAACAGCCTTCAGAATCCCTAGATGTGAACTTGACATATTTTCTTTTATTAACTCACTCAACAAATATTCATGTTACCATTTACCACATGCTATCCCAGTTGGTAAGGCAAGAATAAGGGATATGACATATAGCCAGCTCTTGGTGAGCTGACCATTTAATAAGAGACTCATGAACTAAAAAGTACAAAGAGATGTACAACCCCCTCTGGTTGGGGAGGGACTGTGTCCTACATGAGAGGGTGCACCAGCTGGACATTCAATGATGAGAACATGTTTACTAAGGGAGAAGGCAGATCAAGCCAGACTGAGTCAGAAAGAAAAATAGCCAAGGGAGTAAGGAAAATTTATAAAATTTCAGTAAATTTTGCTACACATGACACATTGGTTTGTAGAGTTTGTGAAGACATGTTCATTTGTATCTCCCCAAGTCGTCAGACATGTTACATGCCTATCTGAATATGCCTAGACTAGGCAAGTAGTTCCAAGAGCATCTGTGTTTTTAACAAGAATATTTGTTTCGCCTATCAACTTACATGTGTATCAAGGTCTAGAGAAATAATTTTAGATAATATCAGAAAAGAAACCTCTATATTTATAATCCAGGGATTTTGATTCCAAATCCTTTCGTGTCACTGTAAAATACTTTAAATACAATGTCTCCCCAATTATAAACCCAAAAAATAGTTTTGCAAAAATTTTAGAAATATGTAAAAATAGGAAGAAGAAATATTAATGTTAATGTTAGGTATGCATAACATAATGTTAGGTATGTTAAAAAATAACAATAATTTCTATATTCATTAAAATATTACTTTTTTAAAGATAAGTTCAAATTGCCATCCAAGAAAGTTATAGATTTCAATGTAAACCACCAAAATATACTTGTATTAAATGTAAATTTGGTATGAAATGATGGTATTTCATTATTTTAATTTGCATTTCTTTAACCATTAGCAAAACTGGATTCTTTAGCTAAAGTTATTGGCTTTTAATTTTTTCTGTTTTTTTCCCCAACTTCTTTAAACCCATTTCCCTTATTTCTAGCATGGTTGATTGTTCTTAATGATTTTGAAGAACAGTTTTATCAATTCAAGGACCTTGGTCTTTATCTTTTAACTGTTTTACTAAATTTCCTCCCATTTGTTTTATATTTTTGATTTACTTATATTTATCAAAGTTTTAAACTTTACTTGTCAAATGTATCCATCTACCTTCATAATGCCCTTCTTTAGTGTGATATCCTTCTCAAAAATGAGTTCAGACCACCCACAGTGGTTCACACCTGTAATCCCAGAGGCTCAGGAGGCTGAGGCAGGATGATCACAAGTTCAAAGTCAGCCTCAGCAATTTAGCAAGACTGTGTCTCTAAAAAACATCTTAAAAAGGGCTGGGGATGTGGCTCAGTGGTTGAGCACCCCTGGGTTCAATCTCCAGAACCAAGAAAAAAAAAAAAAAAAAAAAGAGTTCAGATAACATATTCAACTCTATTTTCTTCTTATTCTTTGATTTTTGCAGTTAAATATTTATTTTGACAAAGAATATTAGGTGGAGATACTGCCACCTTTTTCCAATTAAATGAGTTATCGAATATTAGAATATCAGTATTGAATTTTCTTTCCTTTGCCAAATAATTGGGAATATGACTCTTACCACATTGACACCTATGCCTTGGGTTCCCTACCACCACCTATTTATTTTCACTTATTTATATTTCTACTTTTGTACTGTATCACATCACTATTTCAGGCATTATAATTTAATAATACAGTCACATCTATAAGTTATAAATGATGTGTATTCTGATGTTGGACTTTTAATTAAATGTTTTATACAATCATAATTCTCACTTTAAATGTATATCAGCTCATTGCTGCCCAAATATTTGTGAGTGATCTGCAGAGTGAACAAACAAGGCAAATAACCAAAAAGAAAACAACAACTTTAGTTTAGCTACTTGGATGTATCAAAGACCAATGACATGGAAGTCTGAATTGTGTCAATTAAATCCTGCCTTCAAATTCTTTTGAAGCTACAGCACTTAAACTCTAGGGTGGAGGGTATTAAGTGAAATGATAGATGTACTAAAAATATCAGAATGTGAATTTGTCATTAAATTTTGCTCATGCCAATATTCCTGTTATTTTACAGTGAATGAAGCAAAAAAGGAGTGGAAAGAAAACGGTACTACCAGAATTTAAACAAAAATTTCACCTATTATTTACATCCAGAACCCTTTTGAAAACATTCTAAATTGACTTTATTAATTATTTGAGTTCAGACTCTATTAATACTTTAACAGCAAACTAAAACAATTAGTGTTACTTGATCGTTTCTAATAAAATGGATTAGCAAAGCTATTTTAGAACGTTCCCTTTAACTGGTAAAAATGATACTACACATGGAAGATACTTGCCAAGAAGTCACTTCAATTAAGGACATTAAATTACTCAGTTCAATGGTAATTTCAGTAATTGTAAGTAATTAATAAATGCCATACCTTGGACATTCTAATGGTAGCCTACTATGCGTCAGTCTCTGAAAGGCTCACTGAATTTGCTAGTCTTACACTGTAAAATCATGCAAATATTTGGAAAACAAACAGATGAACTAATTACGCAGCTCGAACTTCACCTTAGAACATTTTTCGTTTCAATTTCAGTTGCTAAATAAGCAACCTCGATTTAAGATATATTAGATTTCATAATTAACTCATAAGATAGATATTTGTGTATCAGAATATAGTTCATTCCTTTTCTCTATCATTTATATGGAAGGAAGCAAATCTCAAAATGACTTGTGCAAGTATTTTCTAAAAAGCTTACTAGAGAAGGTAGCCAGGAGAATCATCTATGGACAGAAACTGCATTACTGAAGACTTCAAAGTTCTTGCCTGAAAATAGCCAAAGGACAAGATGCTTTGCCCCAGGAGGGAAATAGAAGAGGAGAAGCTTTCTTTTAAGTTATGTTTTTATTTGATAGTTCCAGATATTCATCCCATTTTCAGGGAGGTAAACATCTCCTTTATTAAAGTTTTCTCTAGTAGTAACCAGTAATAAAAGGGGATAATCTTCCCCTCATACACTGTGTTTTTCTTTGGATTGTGTATTTTTCACATCATTCTTTGGACTTTATTAAAGAATTATCCACATAGCACAGCAGACTTTCAAATCTTTAAAACAATATCTTCTCCAATTTTATTTTAGAAATGGGTCTTATTTTCTGAAATGGATAACATGAATTTTAAAAATTTAATAGTTTCAATTTCTAGTCCATGTGTTCCGATTACTTGAATTCTGTATTTAAAGAGTGCTGCCTATGAGATACATAGCCATTTTACAAATGAGAAAGTTAAGATCACATTAGATATTCCTATCCTGTTAAAGAACTGAATGGATTTTTATAAGGAAAAATAATTATGCAAAAATTTACTTCTTAAAATATAAAAAATCAACTCCTTTGTTCAACATAGCAAGGTTTAAAAACTATGCAGCTAAAACCCTCACCCAGGTTTTCAATTTTCAGAAGTGAATGAGAGTGTAGCTATCAACATACCAGAAAGAAGGGATTTAAGGAGCCCTGGGGATCCAATTAGTTCAGTACCTCCAACTAAGCTTTCCCTATGGGGAGATCTGTGAAAACAACAAGTGGCATGTTCCTGTATGAACTGGTGTGTGTGTGTGTGTGTGTGTGTGTGTGTGTGTGTGTGTGTGTGCATAGAAGGCCAGACAAGGCCCTGCTCTTGTTGCTTGTGATAGTTTGAAAGTTGAAGGGTGGGAAACCTGATTGTCAAATTCTTGTCACTTAGTTTTCTGTCGGCCTTTTTCAGTTTCAAGACTGAAAGAAAATGAAAACTAACATACTGCTTCCTCTAAGAACACTCTTATTGGAATGATTATAAAATAGAACAACCAAGCTGAAACATTATAGTTAATTAATACACGTCTTCATTGATTTTCAGTGGGGACGGAAATGCAACTTACTTAATGGCAATGTTTCTAAGAGTTAAAGAGAACAGACAAAGTTTGGAAGTGTGATCTTGTCACTACATGTCAGGTTCAATGCAGCTGTTCCAATGCAGAATTACTCCTCTTCCCAGCCATTGACCGTATGCCTAAAAATTACCATCTTGAAGGCAAAAAAAAAAAAAAACATTCAAATTATTTAGCTCCACAGTTTCTCAAGAAAAAGTTACTCTTGTAAAAGCTACTATTGTATTGTTAGGTCCATCAGTTGCAGTTCTAAAAAGAAAAAAAAAAAAAAACCCATGTTCTATTTAAGGAGAAAATTAGTTTTATAACTTGTTGGTTGCTCAATTGCCCTTATTTCCAATACAAAGGGGGAACACTTACATGAGATTTCAATCAGGAGAAGCAAAGAGAGCACTGCAATTCCTACCTATATCTTCCTAGAGTGCTAGGAGCAGCAAGGACAGTCCAGAAATATACCAGAATCATTTATTGAAAATGAGATCTTGGTACAGAATTGAAGGACCTGGCTTTAAATCTCAGAGAATACTGTCCCTCATTACAACAAATGACAATCAAGAAGCATTTCAAGGCGTTCCATGATAAGAAATAAATTACATATGTATGTATATATAAATCATATATAACATTTGTAAAGTATATGCTTATTAAATTAATGCAGTTTAGATTTATATATATATAATTTCTATATTATATGTATATTACATTTGACTAACTTTCTTTTTCCAATTCAAAGACAATGACTTTCAAGAACTTATGAATTAAAAATCACCCTAAGTGTTGTGAGTCTACTCCAATGACTAAGGCTATTACAATTGCCATATATCTTCACCTGTGTTTTCTTGAGAATGGAGTTTAAGGTAAGGATTGATGTGCTGGTGCTCTACTTTGAAGCTGCAAACCAGGGCAGCAAGAATGAGAAAATGGAAGTGAAGAAAGAAAGGGCATCCACCAAGGTGACATGAGGTTTTGCGTACTGCCTAACACTTCACAAGCCAGAGAGTGAGAGTTGGTGCAGTGTGCTTGCCAGGTCCAGCTCCTTAGGACATAGGTCTTTCATGCAAAGAAAAACTGTGGCTTGAAGTTGTTGATATGAGAACACAGGTGAAGGAATTTATCTGCCTGGCTCCCTCCCAACTCAACCCCCAATCTGTACCCTTAGGGAGTTAACTCCCCTGCACTCTGGTTCCATCCTCTGTGTGGCAGCCCCAAGAGCAGCCGCTCAGCATGCCAGAACCTTCCCCTGGAAGGTGGAGTTTCATCAAGTCCTGTAGTGGTTTCAAGGAGGAGGCAGGTGTTTAGTTGGCTTGGCAGATCACCCTGTTTTGTAGTGTGCCAAGGGAAGGTATCTGGCTCCCACTGCGTTAAGTATCTGGTCAGTCTTAGGGGACAGAACTGAGTGGGTCTCACCTTAGTCCACTGAGTAAAGGACTAGAGTGAAACAGAAGCTTAAGGTTTGAGGAGAGGTAGTGCTAGGAAATCTGAGGAAGAGGCTCATGGTTCCATGTACGGTGGAGAAAGGAATAGGTTAGAAGAGGATGTCTGAGCAAGAAGCATACATGTAAGCATCCCAAAATAAACTCATCAACTTTGCAACAATAGTATGTGTTTCCTTGATTAGTGTTATGTTTTGAAATATAAGGCATCCCCCAAAAGCTCCTGTGCTCATACAAGAAGTGAAATGATTAGCTTATGAGAGCTATAACCTCATCAATGGATTAATCTATTTGATAGATTAATAATTTGAATGGATTTCTGGGTGGTAACTATAGGCAGGTGGAGTGTGGCTGGAGGAAGTAGGTCACTGGGGGTGTGCCTTGGGAATTGTTGGTTCCTCTTCCTTTCTCTTTGCTTCTTGGATGCCACTGAGCCAAGGAACTTTCCTCTACCTTGCCTTCTGTCATGATATTCTACCTCACCTCAGGCCCAGAGCAATGGAGTCAGTGACCATGGACTGAACCTCTGAAACCATAAGCACTAAATAGGCTTAAATAGGCTTTTCTTCCTCTAACTTGCTCATGTCAGATATTTTGGTTGCAGTGATGCAAAGCTGACTAACCAGATTATACCATATTGATCCAACTCTCAGGCTGTTTTTGTTTGCCATCCTAGAACTGAACGTTGCCACACAGTCCATGACATATTGTCAAGGCAATGAAAAATAAATCAAAGCTCCCAGCATCAGTGTTGCAGAAGACGAAGATATTGTAGGATTCACATGTGATCGATTCCACATCAGACAGAAGGCAAACAGGGTAATGGTTGATGTATCCAGAGCTCTTTTTTCACACGATGCTGAATCTGCTAAGGACATCCACACTGGCTTTATGAGCAATTACACCTGCAAAACTTACCTGTCATGGCTAATATTAAACAAGACAGAAACATCAATGAGATCTGAGAATAAAGTCAGAAAAGAAGACAAATGGCTTTCCAAAAGTTATGTTTGTTTTCTAACTGCCCAGGGAAAATAACTTAGTGTTTTAAGGAGGGCACTTTGAGAAACACTACCTTGGATTTGGGCTCTGCTTTATGCTTCCAACATTGAAAAAAGGAAAGCAGTATTTTCAGCAGACAGTCACCCTCTGGATAGAGTTATATTGGAGGATGTCATTCAGTCAATCTCACATAGCCATGAGGGTGTATGGGATGGCCTTCTGATCTTTAAATCAATGGAATTTGGTGGGGGGAAATGATTATTGAACTCAGGGGTTCTTAACCACTGAGCCACATCCCCAGCCCTTTTCATTTTTTGTTTTGAGACAGGGTCTAGCTAAGTTGCCAAGGCTGGCTTCTAACTTGGGATCCTCCTGCCTCAGCCTCCCAAGTCCCCAGAATTACAGGCATGAGCGACTATACCCGATGTCAATGGACTTTTCAGGACTGTAAAATTATAGGTCAATGTGTGTCCCTTAGACCACCTGCAGTCCTTTTTAAAATATTGACACATGAGTCCTGTCACAGTTCTCCTGAATCATATTTACATGGGTCTGTGCCTAGAAATCTTCATGTTCAATTAACAAAAAAAAACTGATGACTCCAAAATAAAGGTTACTAAACACTGACTTAAAGTTAGTTCAAGAAAAAAAAAATCTACTTGATACCCATTAATGCTTTTGAAATTAAATGAAATGTCACCTGATCCCTCAGGGATCCTTTCCAGTAGTAAAGGTGCTAAGGTTTCAAGCTGAGATTTCCATTACAGACCTAAGGAGACAGGACTCCTGCGCTACTAATTAACAATGAGGACCTGTGATGCCCCCACCAATAAAAAGCTCTTAAGTAGCTTTGACTTGATCTCCCAGCACTGATAACTTAATTGGAAACATAAAAGACCACACTAATGGAACATTAAGAAAAAATCTTATTCAAGCAATACAGTAGTGTCCCACTCCCTTATTGACAGTTTCTTTCTGAGATTTCAGTTACCCATGGTCAACTGCAGTCTGAAAGTATGAAATGGAAAATGTCAGAAACGAACAACTCATATGTTTTAAATAAGTTTTATTAAAGTATATTCTTACAATTGTTCTATTATTTATTGTTGCTAATCTCTTATTGTGCCTAATTTAGAAATGAAACTTTATCATGTTTATGTTTGAAAAGGAAAAAACAAACATAGTGTATTTGGGGTTCAGTATTATCCATCATTTCAGACATTCACTGGGAGTTTAGAATATACACCTCACAGATAAGGTGGGACTGCCATTCCTTAATTTGCTTAATGTTCTTCAAGCACCAAAATTGTTACTGTAGTTCTCATCTGGATGTCTACTCAGTTTATGTAGCTACTGACAGATATTTGCAAATGCTATAAGAATCTCTGATGAAGAGATTATGTGCTCCAATACAATACTACTAAGTTTGTACTTTGTATTACTGCATATTAAAATGAATGTTTGGCAGAAGCAAAATAATATAATAGGTATTATAATTTAAAGGAGACACTGAATTATATACAGAATTCAAAAAGGTTTGTGGAAACCGGTCACAGGGTTTAAACACAAACTGACTGGAAGGATTTAAATAAATCAAGAGTTAAATATTTAAAAAGAACTTGGAGTAAAGTGCTTTGGGCAGAATTGTACCACAAGTTCCACCTGGGAAGCAGCTTCCTCCTCACCATGAGAATAGCAGGAGTGGTAAGAGAGAACTGGCTTGCTATTTTGATAATGGAGCCAAAGAGATAGGATTGGCCTACAAATCCAGCCTTACTTGGGGCAAAAGAATACATGAATACTTTCCATGAACAAACATGGGGGACACACTTGGGAAACCTAGTGTGGGGTCAACCGAAGTCCTGCACCAGAGAATCACATGGAAGTTGATCAAAACAGAGAATGTGAAGATATCAAGAAATGTTAAAGGCCTGAGAAAGGAAAGAAAAGCTATCCAAAATAGAGATGCACTTGCTGGGGCCAAAAATCTTCAGCAAGATGACCCTCATAACCAGGGGGAGGACTCTGAAGTACCCTTGGGAGAGAAGGAGTCTACTTGGTCTCTTGAGTCCCAGAGTGCATGGCACCAGGTAAGGAGACTACCAATGAGTTAGGCACTCTCCTGCTTTCCTTCTTCTCCTTCCTTCAGGTACCCTCACTCCAAAGTGGTCAGAAATACAGTCAGCCTGATCAAGAAAGGGGTTGAAGTAGAAGTCCTAGAGTAGCAACCAACCACATCTTTTCCCAACTGTTAGATTCCTGCCAACAGCTGACTCAAGTTAGGAATGGGAAGAAATCTCAGTTTTAAGTTTACACATTTGAATCCTAAATGGGACTGGACATTTTAATTAACTAAAAACTGCCAAAACTTAATCAAACCATGACCAGAAAACCATGAACCTGCCTCAGTTTTCAATAGGACTGAAGAAGAATTAACCTGGGGGAACACATTGAAAGAAGCAGTGAAAGAAAAAAAATTAAAATTTTTATAATTACATCTCAGGAGTCACTTTGTTTCAATGTAATTATAATTATTTCTTTTACTCAATATTTAATATATTAAATCCACATATCTAAATAACAACTCTGGGAAAATCATTTTTGTGGGCATTTAGTTATTGACTATAAGTTTGTCTAATCAAATTCTTTTAAATAATTTGAAGTGCAATTAGTTATTTGTGTGACTGATTCTTTTAAATATTTTAAATGCCCTATGTAGCAAATAAAACATACATAAACAATGATTGAAAGATTCATAACCAATCAATAACACAAAATAATATTGGTGGCAAAAAGGCTAATACCATGAATGAAACTTCACTTATCTTATTTTTACATCCTTCTGGAGTTTGAATCTATCTTCCTAAGTTTTCTGTAACTTTACCAGAACTAATGTCTATAACCTCCCTAGAGTGTTTTTTGTTTTTTGTTTTTTTCAAAAAATTTCAAGGTCTAAAAGGAAAAGAATCCTATCTCAAAAATGCCAGAATCCAGGTGCTTGGCTAGAGAGCAAAATTTGGTAGTATGGTTCAAAGGGAAGCAAATTTTAATCTCTACAATACAGCAAATGCCCCCTTTAATCAAGCTTTCATTTATTACATTCCCCATACATCCTGGTCTTCAATACAGATTCAATTTTTTTAATTTTTAATTGTAGATGGACACAGCACCTTTTATTTTATTTATTTATGTGGTGCTGAGGATCAAACCCAGTGCCCCACACTTGTGAGGCAAGCATTCTACCACTGAGCCACAACCCCAGCCCTCAATACAGACCTTAAGGCTGGGTACAGTGGTGCATGCCTGTAATACAATCAAGTCAGGAGACTGAGGCAGGAGGACAACAAATTTGAGGCCAGCCTCAGCAACTCAGTGAGGACCTAAGAAACTTAGCAAGATCCTAAGACCCTGTCTTGAAATAAAAAATAAAAAGGGCTGGGAATGTAGCTCCATGGCAAAATAACCCTTGATTTAATCCCCTGTACCCAAAACTATAGATAGACAGATTTTAAGTTTTGAAGACTTGCCTTTCTTGAGGTCTTTTACAGCCAAAAGTGTCTATGTCATTATCTTGACATTGTGATATATTGACAAAGTTATTAAAACTTATGTGCTTCTTATAAGTTTTTTACTAAAATTCACAAGAGTTTATTCATAACTAGTCAATGTTTCATCTTCTATAAGGTAGGGATTGAATCTCTTTTTCTCTTCATAACATGTGGTCCATTTACAGTTTGAGGATGTCCTGTTTAGTAATTGTTACTGTGTATGCCTGAACATCATAGCTGTAATTAATTGCAATGAACTGTGACTATTACATAAGACCATTAATGGTAATAATTCCTTTATTATTTAGTATATCCATCCTTTCTGGTTTTTTCTATACTAAGAAAAAGGTCTACTTCGTGGTGCGGAAATCCTGTGTCATATTGGTTCCTCTTTTATTTTAGTTCCTCTTTTCCACAAATGGAAACACATACATGTGCTAAATGTAAGAAAACATGCCAAATGAAGAGAACAAGACTTGACACTTCAGTGCTCTCCTACTTGTTTAAATCAATAAGGATGTAAATATCCCATTAGAATTGTTCCTTCACTGCATTAAAAGCACCTGTTTACACAACTTGTCTTCTCTTTTGATTGTGACTTGCAACTTTCTACAAGTTTAACCAGTTTCAACTTAGCCATTAGCATTCTTATCTGAGTTATTATTTGCTGGCTGTTTTGTCCTCAAAGCGCCACCCCATCCCATATTTCAAGAAGTGGCCTTGATTTCTGGTAAACAGGCTCCTTTGGATCCATCTCATTTTGTCTTTATACAAATGTTGAGACAAGGATCAAAATTTGTGTGCTAGGGGTGCATATCAGGGTTGATAATAAATTAGAGTAGTGCTCCTGCTGTTAGGCCATTTATAATAATGATAGAGCTAGAAAATAAGTCTTTTAAGGACACAGGTTCACACTGATTTTTCCAATGCAACATATTACTAAATTCAACTTTTCTTCCCGTCTTGCTTTTTACGCTTACAGTAAATATGTAATAAGATGGAGAAAATGCATTACCTTCACAGTTGGAGCAGAATTCCTCCTTAGGAGAGATTCATTTCTCTTGGGGAAATGTTTTACCTTTTAGACAAAGTGAATTCCTTTTCCCTTTCCATTCCCACCACCCAGGCCTAAGAAAAGACTAACCTGAAAGTTTCAGTGAAGACTTGAGCTGTCTCAGGGGCAAGAGGAAATTTGAATGCAGCTGATGAGAGGAGGGGGGAAATGTGAGGTCTTACGATATTTCTGCCTCAAATGATGATCTACCAAACCAAAAACCAAAACGTCAAATTCTTGCTGTCTGGGAGTGAATGGGCACTCTGGGTGGCAGGAACTGTCTATGAAAACTAAGAAAGAGCTGAGCATCTTTGCAAATAGAGAAGTTGTGGGGCCATACGTAAGGATGTAGAAACACAAAGACCTGGAAAGACCTGCAAATATAAGCTTCCTATAAATTTGCCAGAAATTGGGAACACCTACAGAGTGGAATCAGTGGGATTAACATCAATGGCACTTGGATATTAAGAAGTAAGAAAATCCTCTGCATTAAAACTAGGACACAATTTAAGAATGTGTTTGCCAGAGTTAGCAATTTAAAAACAGAATGTTCAGTTAAATATGAACTTCGAAGAAATAACAACTCTTCAGTGCAGTACAATTCTTGCACGGTCCTGTGCAAGATGTGGGACTTATGCTATATAAAAAACTAATAATAGGGATTGTATTATAACAAACTACATAAACACTCAGTGTAATTGTAAATATTTAAAACATATTCTTTGTGAATATTTATATTTTAATATATAAACTCACCCCTTAGTTGTAATAAATAGAAAAAAAAACTGTCTTTCCTTTTTATATTTTCTCTGTTTTGATCATCCTGATTTTGCACTGCTTCTTAATCCTTTGCTTTCCATGTGCCCCATGCCAATATGTAACAATTGTGGTTTTTCACACCTATTATTGAAAATTCTACAATACCTATGTGATGGCAAAACAGTCAAGTAGAAGGTCTTTATAAACTATTCCTTCAGCTCTAGTTTACTGTTCCTCACTGCATATAACATACCCTGATCTCAAGCATGCAAAGACACCCTGATATGCATTGTAAAATGATGGTTGTCATCACCCTATTATCTTTTTTCTCTCTGTGCCTCATCTCACTCATCAGAGCCTTTTCAGCCTCAAGTGCCTTTTAATGCTGCTTTGAATATGCTAGGAAAGCCTTTCCATTTCCCCCACCCTTGGTAGAAATAAAACAGCATCCATGTAGAGGAATAAATCTACCTCATTGTGCACAAATCCTGTGCCCTACTGGGAAACAGCGCCTTGACCGCAGTCGCTCAAACCTTACTCTTTTCCCCTTCCCAGACTACACACAGGCTGCACTCATTCTTTCTGCACCCCCAGCATCATGCCTTCTAAAGCAGTTTTATATCCTGGACTATTGGCATCCAGTGATGCGATGGAAATTCTCAGCTTAGCAGAGTCACATGATGGATCAGAGACACAGAATTAAGAACTCAGCAGGGATATATATTTCAAGTCAAAGAGCACATCTGGGGATCTTCAGCAAAAAACCAATGGGTGATGCAAAATCCTTTCCAAAGGAAACATAGCCGCTTAAGGAAAAAAGTTAATAAAATTTCACAAAATGATTGTGTGACAGCAAAATGCGCATGTCAAAAGTATGAAAATGACAAGAGCTGACTGAACTACAGTCAGCTATCACAATGATCCCAAACCTTCCAAGAGACAAATTCAGAACACAACCCAGTCTTGCTCTTCTCATCAGTACAGAAATGGGAGTGGTCTAAATCAATGAGAGTCAAGTTATGCTCCAGAGTCTGGTGTTTCTACTGGTGACATAGAAATGAAGGGAGTAAACAGGGTGTCACAATCATAAAGCACAGAAGCGCTAATATCATCACATACTGGAATTCATAGAAAACTTCCATTGAAATAAAGTTTGGTATCTACATTATATTCCCTGGCCACTACAACAAATCACCATGAATTTACTGGCTTAAAACAACAGAAACATATTCTCTTTATTGAGCCCCAAATCCCAAAATCAAGGTGCCAGGAAAGCTATCCTGCCTCCAGCAGCTTTACGGAAGTTCCTGTTTCTTGCCACTTTCAGCTTCACTGGCTCTTGGCATTCATTGGCCTGTGGCTCTCAGGTCAAACTCAACCTCAGCTTTCACGTGACTTTCTGTTCTCCAGGCTCTTCTCCCCTTCCCTTCTCCTATGACATGACACTGGATTTAATCCTCCCTAATCCAGATGATTTCACCCAGAGGTCTTAATTTAATTACATTTACAAAGACTGTTTTCTGTCCCCCCCAAAATAAAATCATATTCATAGGTCTGGGCAGACTTTCTTAGGAAGCAACCATACAGCCCACTAGAGTGCTGAAAAGAATTTAACCTAACTAAATATTTTAAAGGTTGTTCACAGTTACATATTTCAAATTATGGAACTTACACATGCTTGTTGCAATAAGTAAAAAATGCAAAGATGTATAAAGTAAAAGTTGATTATCCACTCCTTATCAAGTTCCTCTTCACCTCAGCTCATCAGACATTTCTCTCCACTCATTCAGATACACTCGCCTCCTCCCCATCAAGCTGGTTATCCATATTAACAGTTCCGTATTTGTACTTCCATGTTGTACCTCTGTGGTAGAACAAAGTGGAAACTTTAGCAGCTTAAGAGCTGACAGGCTATGGTTTCCCACCTTGGCACACAGCAGCTCTGCTTACTGGCATTTAACCATAGAGGCTTGCAGTGGCTAACTGGTAGCTGTGACAAGATGACATAAGTAGCAGAAGCAGAAAACAAAATAACTGGGACAGAAGAAACCTGCCCCCACCCCACACACATAACCAGGCTTAAAGCAGTAAAAGTTTCCAAACTCTATGAGCTGAAAGCTCTTATAAGGAAAGTAAGATGCATCCTCCAATAGAATTGCACCAACTCCCTTGCCTTGATGTACCAAAACTTGCTTCATGAAAGTAAAAGCCCTGCTGTGCTTGGGGCTCAGACTTTGGGTATTATCCCTCTGGGCTGTCGCCACTAATAAAGTGTTGCTTCCAGATCTCAGTGTCGTGACCCTCATTTCCCACTACACTTCAAGTTCATGTATTTACACACACACACACACACACACACACACACATGTGCATGCACATAATTATGCATTGATAAGAACCTTGGAATTGACTATAAAAATTGCATTACATTACATACACTCTCTTATCTTACTCATTTAAAAAAATGCCTTGCGTATGTTGATCTAAATCAAAACACATGGTTTTAACATATACTTTTTCATGGATGCCTAATTGCTTACTATTCCACAATGTAAAAAAGCCAGTATATATTTCAAGCTCTTCCCCACCGATGGACTTTTATTATATTTCATTTTGCTATATTTTACAGTGCCATTTGAAAATTCTGTTTATATATATTATAGTATTTAATATTAATATTTAATGTTATAAATATTGGGGGTGTTGTTTGTTTTGCTATAAGGAAGTTTTTACGTTTGTGCAGTTTGTCAATCTTTTAGCACACTGGATTTCTCATCTGGATTATATGCGTAGCCTAGATAATGTGCTAGTATATTTAAAGCTTTTACATCTGCCCTCAGTTTGTTTGAAATACAGTGGATATGGCATAATACAACAGGCCAAACTTATTTTCTTTCAGGTGGAGTAAATTGTGCTATCACTACTTATTTATAATTCATCCTTACACATGGAACTGAAATATGTAATTTATGAAGTTATCACATACATTGGAACCATTTGACAGTTTTTTATTTTTTTAATCTAATTTTCCAGGTCTAGAACACCACCACACTGATTTTTATCATAATGGCTACTACATTTCTAAAAATAGTAAGTAGGGTGTCTATTTCAGCTCTTCTTTTCCTTACATTTTTATTTCTATTAACAGGAATTTGTTATTCAATATGTAAAATCTTTTTTTGAAAATTTTCCCTAAAGAAAACACTCTTGGAGTCTAATTGAAATTGCATTAAATTTTTATTTTGGTTTTAACAAAACTGACAGCTTTATCTCTCCAATATCTTTTTTTTCCATATTTTCAATTTCATTTTGTATAATTCAAAGAGAATTTATGGTTTTCTTGATAACAATTCTATGCCATTCTTGGTAAACATATTTCTGAGAATTTTATGCTTATACCAGTATTTTTATGAGTTTATCTCATTTTCGTTTCTAACTTCTGATTGCTGGTAGAAAATCTATTTCATTTATTTGTCTTCTATTTATCTACAAAATTATTTTATTCATTGCATTCTGGTGCTAGAGTTCTTAGGATTTTTAAGTGTATAATCATATTCATCAATAAAAAGATGACTTAAAGTCTTCTTTTCCAGGGCTCAGTGGTAGAGTGCTTGCCTAGCACCAGTGAGGCACTGGCTTCGATCCTAAGCACCACATAAAAATAAATAAATAAAATAAAGGCATTCTCTCCAGCTACAACTACAAATTTTTTTCACAAAGTCTTCTTTTCCAGTATTTTATTAATTGACTCTATGTTTAGCATTTATTTTAACTTACAAAAATGGTATTAGTGATAATAATAAGCATGTCCATCTAGCTCCTGTTTTTCGTTGAAATAGTTTCAAAGACATGAAAGCAATTTCCTTCTATTCACATTTTACTTAGTGTATTCTTTGCAATTTTTTCATTTATGCTTTCAGGAATTTCTCTTGAAATTACTAGGTTTTTGTTCTCTTTACTCTTATTAATTAAGCAAATCACAGTGAGATTTCCTCGTATTGAACTGCCTTTTTGTTTCTGGATAAATTCTTGTTGGTTTTTAATAAATCTTCTTTTGATAAAATTCCAGATTTTATTTGAAATGGCTTTAGTGTTCAAATACCCATATTTATATGTGAAATTCATTTGTGAATATAGTTTTCAATTTTGAAACACATTTAACAAATTCGGGTATTCGGACCGTGGTGGCTGCTGGGCACAGTGGTGCACATTTGTAATCCTAGCTGCTACTCTGGAGGCTGAGGCAGGAGGATCGGATGGTCAAAGTCAGCCTCCACAACTTAGCGAGGACCTGAGTAGCATAGCAAGATGGTCTTAAAATAGAAAATAAATAAAATGGGCCGGGGATGTGGCTCAGTGGTTAAGCACCACTGTGTTCAATTCCTGGTACCAAAAAAAAAAAAAAAAAAAAAAATGTGATCTCAAAGGTTTTGGGGAACTTAGCATACTTTTCCTATATATAAACTGATTAAAGAATTTGAAAAGTGTCTGTCACTTTGAGACTAAAACTCATGAAAATATCTAATCATTATGCCTTTACTTGGTTATAATATATGCATGATATAAAATTTACCACTTTAACATTTTTTAGTGTACAATTCAGTGGCATTCGTGATGTTGTGCAACTATCACCACTAAGCATTCCAGAAATTTTCCTGAACAGAAATTCTGCCCATTATTCAATAACTGCCCCATTTTTCCCTTCCTCCAGCCCTTGCAATCTCTAGCTACTTTCTGTTTCTATATCCCTATTCTAGGTGCTTGTGTAAGTGAAATCAGACAAAATTTATTTTAGTGTTGGACTTATGTCACTTAGCATAATAGTTTCCAGGTTTAGCCATGTTATAGCATGTCAGAAATTCATTCATTTTTAAAGCTAATATTCCACTCTGTGTGCAGACCACAATTTTTTTATACACTTATTGGTCTATGGATTCTAGCTGTCTCCACCTGTTGGTTATTGAGAGTAATGCAGCTATGAATATGCGCAATTATCTGTTGAGTCCTTCCTTGCTTTACGTTATTTCACACCTAGGAGTGAGACTGCTAGATCATAAGGTAATTCTGTTTAACTTTTTTGAGGAATGACCACACTGTTTTCTGGTGGCTGTAGCATTTTACATTTCCACCAGCAATGCACGAGAGTTCACAATGCCGTTTTAGATGACTTGTCTTTAACCACTTTTCTCAGTTCTTTAATCATAATTGCTTTATTCTAGTTCTATACTTCTCTGTCAATTTTATAAATGTTTTGTTGGGAAATGAATGATTCTCTTTAGGTTTTCAAGCATGCTCCATTCTCTTTCACTTTTACTTTCCCATTTATCAAAAGAATTTAAGGCTATAATAAATTTTCTCTCTGAACTTCTACTACATCTTGGTATTATATTCATTGTCTTTTTTTTCTAGATAGTTTATAATTTTGGTTTCTGTGTCACCTTTGATCCATAGGATGATCCTGAGTGAACTTTTAATTTCCAAGTAGTTTCTCTCCAGGGCGAGCAGAGAAGAGAGCATGAACATTTCTTTATCTCTTACTTTATTTTTCTGTCAACAGAAAAAAAGTAGTCCGTAAAATTTTTGCTTCTAAATTTTATCAAGATTTTCTTTGTGGTCAATTATATGTTCTACTTTTATAAAGTTTCCATGGATGTAGAAAATAATTTATATTCTTAATTCAAGGGATATATATTTCTGAATCTTTTTATCTTGTTTTTGTACATAAGAAAATATATCAATACATACCTAATTCACCTATAATTTAATTTTTATCTAATTCTTGAAAAGGATTATCAATGTTCCCTACTATAATTACAGTTTTAATTTATCCTTATACATATAATAAATACTACCTTTTCTTGTTAGCCTTGCATGGTCTTTGGGTGCTCTTCCTGTTTTCTGCTTATGTACATTAATATTTTATGCATTCTGTCACTTTATAACTACAAAATGCCCTTTCTTATCTTGATTAGTACTTCTAACTTTATATACCTCTTTTCCTATTATAACATTGCAACTCTTCGTTTCCCCCAGGTCCCTAGTCTTTCTTTGCTCATTTGCTTTTCAGCCTTTCTCTGGGCCCTATCACCTGTGTTCTCAGGTGCTCCCATCAGCTAGGCCTTCACCTATAACCTTGTTTTCATTCCCTGAGCAGGTTCATCTTTCGTCCTCTTGTTCTCAAAGCTTAGATGCTTGGAAAGTGGGCCATGATGTAAGAAGGTCTCCTTTAATCCACAATATTTTAAAAATCCTCTCACCTTCCTTTGCTTTGCTCCTCAGTGGTGCCTCTTGTTGCTCTCCCACTCTTAAATCATCTTACCTAAACGCAGGGGAGCAGGTGATCTTTACAAAGAGTTAGGAGGCCTTCACTTCTAATAAACTCTTCTAACAAATATATGACCTTATGCAAGTATTAATGTCTATAGAATTATGTTCTTCTTTGTAAAATGTCCAAATCGAATGGATGAAGTCCAGGGCCCTTTTCAGTTCTACAGTTCAAATTCTACCCGTTCTAGACAGAAAAAAAAAAAAAAAAATCAAGGAGGGAGGAAAGATATGAAAATAGCACAGGTCAAGTACAAAATGTCAGTTGCAAAATTTTAGTGCTAAGGACAGAGATAATCTTTTTATCTTAATAATATAACAAAACATTATATACAAGGCTACTATATAGCATCACTAACTTTTAAAGTATGGGTAATGAATTGCACTATATGTTTTAATGACAATTCCATGGTTCATTTAGGAATCTAATAATCTAAATTGAAAACCTTCAAATTACATATTGGTCTCTTTAATTTTCTAATTCAACCAATAGGTGATGAACAATTGTGCATTCAAAATGTACCTATGTATAACAGCTAGAATTATTTGTTTCTGTATTCATTTCAAGTCACAGTACTCTTTGTAACTAAATCAGAAATAAATTCCATTGCATAATAATCCTTTTCCTCTGAAATTTAATGGGGAGAGCAGGTTAAATTGTGCAGTGTAAGTTTTTACATCTACTCAAGAATTGCAATATTTTTCTTCTTTTATTTGAAGGAAGGAGAATAATCCCATGGACTTCTGGTAGATCTTAACAACTGACTGTCCCAAAGTTTCTCTATAATCAAACAGTCATAATTCTGCAAAATAAGTCATACTCTAATACTTGGTTCTAATTACACTGTTTTTATATTGTCAATGTGTGTAGAATCAAATAAAAGTCAAAAAATAAGGTTCTGTTTGTCCTGGAACAAGTAGCCCACATCCTTGCCTCCTTACCAAAGACTTTCTGATTTAAAAGGATTTCAGTCAATAAGTTTTCCTGAGTGCCTATTAAGAGCAGACAGTTTGCTTTTAACATGTGAGATAACAAAGTAGGAAAAATATGAAAACATGGAAGACTTGATGTTTATCCTTGAGGAATTTACAACCCAATTCAGAAAATACTGAAAAGAACACTGTACACAATGACATGAAAAATAGCTACAAGGCAAACTCAAACAATCAAAATGTCACAGTGGTAGGCTGATTAATTGCTCCCCAGAGATATCCATGTCCCGATCCTTGGACCCTTGAATATGTTACCTTACACAGTAAAAGGGACTTTACAGATGAGATTAAGTAGAGAATCTTAAAATGGGAGATTATCCTGGATTATACGGGTAGGCCAGTGTAATTACAAAGGTCCTCATCAGAGGGAGACAGGAAGGTTAAAGGCAGTAGAAGGAAATGTGATGATGAGCAAGAAGTGGGAATGATACAAGGAAAAGGGCACAAGCCGGTGGCTTCTAGAAGCTGGAAGCAGCAAGGAAAGGATTCTGCCCCCAGAGTTTCCAGAAGGAATCAGCCTTGTCAGAATCTTGACTTCAGTGCACTAAAACTGATTTTAAATTTCTCACCTCTAGAGCTGTAAGAATAAATTTGTATTGTTTCAGCCTCTAAGTTCTTCATAATTTATTACTGCAGCAATGGCAAGTGAATATAGTCATAGCATGATTTGAAAAGATAAAAGACAATACTAAACTCAATATGGAATAAAGGATAATAAAAATAAATTATTGATGATGATGATTACACCTTATATTAAGTGGGAACATTTTTTCCCTAGTCTTTGTTTCCCTTAGGAAGACATTTATCTGACACACTTTTGGTCTCTCCTGACCCTTGGGCATTGATGATAGGGTGAATTTGATAGGAATATGGAAAGAATACCTGTGTATGCTCAGCTCAGTTCTGCTATTCTTGAAAAAGAGCTTCCTATAGGATTTTTTTTCTCTTTTCTTAGGAAACCTGGCCCATTTGGGGCTATGATGACAGGAAAGGTGAGTCTGCCTAATCCTGGAGTGCGTTTGCAGGTCAGTTTGTGTCTCAAACTGCATTCTCCAACGTGGGTTTATAAAGAATAAGATGATGTCTTTACTCTTCCTAAATTTTGCATTTTGTTCCAAAACTGGTAAGAAAGGAAGTATGCAATAATATTTAGAGAGTGCATGCCAAGTACCAAGTGTCAGAAACATTTTGCAAAAGTTATCTCATTTTATCCTCACAAAAATCTTCTAAGGAAAATGCTGGTATTGCCTGGGTTGTATAGATAAAACCAAAACACAGAGAGGTTAAGTAACCGGCTCGAGGTCTCACAAACTTGCAAATGACAAAGCTATGTTCCATGTTCAGGTCTTCCTCACTTCAAAGCCTGGGATTTTGAACACTCTGTGTATTGCCCATTCTCCTGGAGGGCATGAACTGGAACTGAATGCTAATGCTGATTCCTGGCATCAATCTTGGCTTGACTTTCTTCTAAGAAAGATTCTAGATATAAAGCTCAAATAAAAAATAGACACCATAGATCACAGCAGCCCTGTTCTGTACACTAATTTAAATGCTATTAATTGTCTGGGTCACTTATAACTTGCCTTTCACACAAACATAGCCTAGACTTGATTACAAAAACAAAACCTCTTTGAAAAGATTTCACCACTTAAAATATGGCCATCCGGAAAGCCTTTAATCTTCCATGGCATGGAACTATCCCCACTTAATCAGAAGCTGCCTAACCAGTAATCGTGAAAACTGATGTCTATGGCTGAAAATTAAGATATCAGACTTTCATCTCATTTGACCAGTTTTATTTCACTTTTGGTTCCACCTCCTTCCCCTTCTCTTATCCTACAAGCAGTGGACCATATATTTCTTGCTTCACAGAGGATTTAATAGGCAGTCACAATTCTACAGCTGGACATCCCACAAAGCAATATTCCCCATGATAAATTTCAGCCATTTTTGACCCTCAGCTTTCCTTTGAGAGCCATATCAACCATATTGATAAGACCTCATATTACCATCTCAGGAGTATAACAAGGTTAAGACGATTGCTGTCTCAGCAAGATGCTGAGCTTTTGATTCATGCCTTTATAACAACAAGGCTGGATTACTACAATTTGTTGTTGGCATCCCTCCCAGAATGCTCACTGCTTTGACTTGACTTTGTAGAGGATTCAGCATTTGGGATGTTCAACCACTAATACAGAAATGCCTGCATATACCACATCAGTACCACAAACATTGTGCTGAAATATAGAATTGGCTTGAAAATTGTAGGTTTGGGTCCTGCTTTTAACGCTATGAAACACAGCTCTCATATGCATCTCTGTTACAGAAAACAGACTGTGACTCAAAGAGTCTAAGCAACTTTAAAATAATGTCACATTTTCCTTGACTCAAGGTTCTGATAGCAATCTCTGGGAAATCTCTCTTTTGAAGAGGCTAATAGGCTCACAGCCAATTCCTGCTTGCTAGCACATGAACTATATCATCTCTCAAGATATTTTTATTTTAAAAAGAGCATAAAATACAATAATATCCCATAATCTGCATTAACACTTTAGAGAAACTCAAATCAATGAAACACTGAGAAGTATTTCTTAGTGACACGTCTTAGGTCGCAAGGAAATCTCTTGCTATCCACCAGATCAGTATATACCTACTATGATTATGTAGTGGTGTCCCATAAAACTTCATATGTTGTAACCTAATATGTGACAGTATTAAGAAGTGGGGTCTTGGGAACTAATTAAGTCTGAGGCTCCACTAACATGAATGGGATTAGCACCCTCCCTAGCCCATTCCACCATGTGAGGACACAGCAAAAAGGCACCATCTACGAGAAATCAGGCCCTCACCAGACAGAGAATCCACAGATTCCTTGATCTCAAACTTCCTTGCCTGCATAATATGAGCAATCCATTTTCATTATGCAAAAGTTACTCAGTCTACAGTATTTTGTTGTATGCTCCTGGATCCACCCAACCCGAGATTACTTGGAGTATGCATTGAAAGGAGATTTCAGGGCTCTAGTCTTAACATCATAATCTCTGGAGTTGGGACTAAGAGTTAACATTTTTTAACAAGCTTCCCAGGCAATCCTAACATGTACTAGAATTTGAGAACCATTGTACTAGACGTGGGAAGTCATAGGAGTGAAAGTTAACAAACTTATTTAGATGTGGCATGCACCTGGCCAGGGTAGATTCTGGGTAGCCACTGTTTATATGTGTGATTTATGAATAAAAGAAAATATTGGTAGATATATATAAGATCTCAAGGAGTCCAAGACAGTGTCTCTGCTCCTGTGATTTGGTCAGCCCTCCTAGTATTATATATGCAACACATAGACAAGAACATAAGAAGCTTGTGAGATTTAGCAAGACATACAAACAAAACAGGATGCCCAGTTAGATTTGAATTTCAGATAACAATAAATAATGTTTTAGTGTAAACAGGTCTCACATATTTGGCAATACTAGCCTCAGACCACATAGTCCTGATATGATCTAATGTCTTCTCTTAACTGGTGTCCTTCCCAACCACACAGAGGACAGAAAGAAGCCTCCAGGTATGGAGGGTGTCAACAGGGAAGCCAAAGAAGGCCTTCCCAAGTGCCTGCAGAGGAAGCTGTGATATTTTCCTCCCAGGCTCACTGCCTCTGCCTGGGCAGGCCTTATCTGAAGGGGTGGCACAGGGATCTTATTCTTCTGATCCTCTAGTATCTCATCTAACAAAAAGATAAATGTCACTTTATAAGGGTAACAAATGAAAAGCTTGTTAAAAATGGTACTGACTTCCTCACCTCCACTTGCACCCCTGACCATCACCACCATCAACCCTCCCACAGACACACACACATGCACAAATGTGCACAGGTGCTCACATCTACACACATGTGCACACAAATGCACGTTTGGAAGTTCTACTTTTATTCCAGGTAGGAGATTCATATGATATGGCTGGGAGGTTAGGAGAGAGGGTGCTTTGACACCAATCCTTCAAATAACTCTGCTACTTCTGCTTTCTGGGTGAGTTTAGTGATTTATTCAACTTCTTCACACCTGAGTTTCTTCATTTGCAAAATGGGAAGAATAATGTCTACTTTATGCAGGCGCTGTGATGGTAACACAAGCCACCACCTAGGACAGCACTGCACACAGTGAACTCCACATGTATCAGCTTTTATTTTTATCATTGTCATCATCCTCATCTCTGTTCAACTCAGATAATTTCTTGACTCTCTATAACTTCACGGGCCAAGAATTAGTTTTCAAAGGAATCCCTCTTTCCTAGGACTGAAAAGCACCCCCAAGTCCCCAATTTTACTTCATTTGATGCTAGGAAGAAAGTTAAATGATATCCAGTATGCTAATTTCCATCTCCTGGCAGATTCTAAAAACATTCATGCCATTGAGATCTTTCTTAAATTGATGTAAATAAACACAAGTAGAGGAATAGCTTCAAGTTCTTATTTTGATAACTAGTTATTTGGCTGAAAAATTAGTCCTTGCACATTTTGAGTCTACACAGCAAAATACATACCCCAGCATATTTGAAATGTCTCATCTAAATATAGAGAATCAGAATGTGTCCATACTTTTAAAATATGCGGCCAACTCCCACTTTCACTGCTAATTTAGACTTTTGTAAAGAAATACATTTGACTCTTCATCATTGCCCACTACTATCTTACTCAATGCCTTTTACCAAAAAAAAAATAATATAATACCATATACAGAATGTTAACATGATAGGCATTTATATATTGACTCATCTAATTAATAAATGTTAATTGACAGTCCCTAATGTAAGAAGTTATAGACAGATAACTCAGATAACTGTTCCCATGGAGCTTACATTCTATGGGGGGAATCAGACCCCCCCCCAAAAAAGCAAAATATGTAATATACTATTCAATGATGAATTCTATGAAGATTATCTTAGTCCACTGGCATTGCTATAACAAAATATCCAAGATAGGGAATTTATAAATAATAGAAATTTATATCTCACAATTTCAAAGGTTGAAAGTCCAAAAATCAAGGCACTGACAAGATTCATTCTCTGTTTCTCGGGTAGCATCTTGTACTCTGTTCTCACATGGCATAAGAGCAAAGGATAATGAACCCACTCTTTCCAGCCCTTTTATTGGATCTCTGAATTAGTGTTTGTTGTTGTTTTTGTTCTTTTTGCCACTGGGACCAAAAGACCTGACAAGAATAATTTTAGAGGAGGAAAAATTTATTTGGGAATCATGGTTCCAGAAGTCTCAGTTCATGGATGGCCAACTGGATTTCTATGGGCCCAAGGTGAGACAGAATATCATCTTGAAAGTGTATGCAAAAGGAAAGAAGCTCAGAACATGGCAATCAGGAAGCAGAGAGAGCATTCTGCTCACCAGTGACAAAACATATACCCCAAAGGCATACCGCAGTGACCTACCTCCCCCAGCCAAACTCTACTTCCCTAAAGATACTGCCCAGTTGGTCCCTATTAGTGGATTAATGCACTGATTATGTTAAGGCTCTTGTGACCCAATCATTTCACCTCTGAATTTTCTTGCATTGTCTCACAACCACAAGCTTTTGGGGGACACCTTATATCTAAACCATAATAAAACCTAATCCCATTCATGAAGGCTCTGCTCTCACGACTTAATCACCCCCTATAGGTCTCATCTACTATTATATTGACCATTAAGTTCCAACACATGAATCTCAGGAGACAAATTCAGATCATGGCATAGATAAATCAGGAATGAATAGGGCTAGGACACAGATGAATCTTTAACTTTTACTTAGCACTGTCTAGAAAGAGCAAACTGATATTTGCACAGAAACCCAAGAAAGGAGATGAAATGAATCCTATAGATACCTTTGCACAAAAGACAACAGAGAAAGCAGTTTGAGATAGAACCATACTCAGTACAGTTGGCTAAAATAAAAGACATCAGTATGATTAGAATGGGAAGAACCCTGAAGTGTGTCAGATAATGAAGAACATTATGGACAATTATATTTACTTTTACATTTACTCAATTGCAGTGGAGTGTTTTCAGCAGAGGAATAATAGGATCTAGCTCATCTTTTTGAGTATCACACTGGTTTCTGGATGGAGAATGACCACACTGAGACAGATGATAACTGTAAGGAGACATATTTAAGAGTCACTGCAATAATGCAGTTGAGAAATGGTAATGTGTTAGACTAAGAAGATAGCAAAAAAATTGGTAAAAAATGGTTGGATTTTCAATATATTTGGAAAGTACAAAATAACATGGTTTTTGCCATCTACGAAATTTAAGTATGCACATTACAGTAGCAACATAAAACCAATGGAACAGTAGAAAATTTCTTAAAATATTTTAACACTGAATCAACAATTGGCATCCAAATATGCAGAGTTGAGAAGTCAACCTGGGGAAAGATAGAAAAGAATATAGAGAAAGAGGAAGCCATTGTGGGTTTTCTAAAGTGGAAAATGAAACAAAAGAAAAGGTAGATAAGGAAGATTATTAAATTTGTTATTAAATGTGTTATATATTTTGATTCTTCTCAAATTAAGCCTGAAATAACACTATATATCTTTAAATACCTTATGAAAGCAAAATACTAGTTTATACAAAACACTAATTTTTACAAAATAGTTTATGTGTGCTATTTTAAACTATACTTACTAAAGTCAAATGGTACCTTTCCCTCAATAAAGATCAAACTCTTTCTAGAACAGAGTAGCCATTCTGGATTAGCACTGTAGAGCAAAAGTCAGGGGTGCCCAACCTTCACCATCAGCCAGTAGCAACCATTCTGATACATGCTTGCTGAGTCCTTCTCGGTGCTCACAAAATCTGACATTATCTGTGAATTGAATCTTATCTGGTAACACCTTGATTCTGAACATTTTTGTGTTTTCCCCAAGAATCAAGCAAAATACAAACCTGGATAGGAAATGGGTTTAGAAGTGAAAGGCAAAGGGACAGAGAATCCCTAACAGGGCTCTAGGGAAACAGAGAAAACAATTAGATTCAAGTACTTCTAATTTCCTCAGTACTGGACTTTCTCTGGGTCAGAAATCATAAAAGATGCCAAGAAAAATTTTAAAATTATGGGCTTGGAAACTGAATTTAAGATATTTTAAGAATAATGGATAATTTAATCTGGAGAAAAGGTAACATATATTTGACATAGACTGGCCTTTTTAAACAGGTATATCAAAAATTAGGATGTGCTACTACAGCTTTACCTACTAAGAATTTATCAGACAAAAGTTGAAGAATGGAGCTAGGCACAGTGCCACACACCTGTCATCTCCCTTATTTGGGAGGCTGAGGCAGGAGGATTGCAAGATCAAGGACAGCCTCAGAAACTAGCAAGGTCCTTTCTCAAAATAAAAAATAAAGGATTGGAGCTCTAGTTTAGTGGTAAAGCACCCCTGGGTCAATCCACACAACCACACACCCAAAAAAAGTTGAAATATACATGTCAGCATTACCTTGTCAGAGCTTAACTCTGACTCAAAGTGATAATTGCAAAAGTCTCTATAGGCAATACCAGTGTTTATGGGCAAATTCATATAATATTGCAGATTATTATTCACAAGTACTAGAAGTTTTACATGTTTGATGCAGAACTGTTCCCAACACTGATCTGAAGGGCTTTTTCCATAAATCAGTCTAAGGGGATTCACTGACAGCCAATCAAATAAATTTTAAAAAACAATAAAAATTTTTTAAAAATAAAAATGAAGAATTTGCATTTCTAGAAAGTTAAAAAATAAAAACAAACTCCACATTTAAAAAAACAATTTTATAATTATGAACTAACCATTTTTGTCCTGTACTCCCTACCACCAATATCTAACACATAACAACTGCATTTTTTAATCAAAATAGTTTCTTTAAATTTGTAAATAATTTGTGTAGAATTCATGTATTGAACTTACAGTTTAAACATTAAAAGTGATAGTATTTTTAAAAAATTGTTATGACAAATTTACCGTTAAGGCTGGTGGGTGGATTTAGCCAAAAATAAATATCATAAGAATCAGAAAACCATTTTACAAATACTGAAATGTCTTGAATTTCTACACATGTTAAAATGAAGGAGTGTCTTATAGGAAAGACCAAGTCTACTAGGGACCTATCATGGAAATAGATTGAATTTCTTAATAAAAATCCACTTGAAACGAAGGCTATAGTAGCACTTGAAAATGTGTACAATTAATTGTTTTATTATGTTCTTAACTTCTCTAGTAATTCCCCAGGCATTTGGAAATGGCCCTTACTGTGTTCCAGGCTTATAACTCCTAGTAGACCATAACTCCTTCTTCAGTATAATAAATCTTCATTCTACTGATATGTTTTTACTCTTTACTCTTTGTACACTGTTATAGAAATACTTTGGGGCAAATGTGCTACAAATTCACTTGATGGTATATGTAACATGAGTAATTAACACAAATTCAGTCACATTAACATCTGAAATGAAGGTATTAAAATCATTGTAATAAAAAATGAATGCTTATGCCTACAAAGGATAAATTAAATCATTGTAATAACAATAATTGTGTTTATGAAGTCCCAGTGTGTGTCAGGCATTTTATGGATAGTATTTTTTAACCTCATAAAGTTAAGCTGGTATGTACCCTTACCCTCACCCTCATTTTTCACATATAGAATCCTATTTACATAAATTTCTTTTCTTTTGTAAATTTATTGTTTTTAAGTACACATGACAATAGGGTGTATTTTGACTTATTTTACATACATGGGGTGCAACCCATTCCAATTCTAATTCCATTCTTGGGGTTGAAAATGATGTGGAGTTACACTGGTCATGTATTCATATATGAGCATAAATTTATTTCCTTAAAGGAAAAAGAGCCAAGAAGTAATAATATTGATATTTGAAGTCACATAAATTTGAATTCGAAACTGCTGGATTTTGTATTATGCCTATCCCCTTTTTTGTAGTAGATTTTTAGTTTATTTGTTTACATTTGTGTTTGAGTTATTCTTGTTTAGTTGATGACATTTAAGAATACTGAAAAGTAAAATTTCAGTTTGTTTAAAATGCTATTTTCATTTATTTTTGCAAAATCAATGTGTATGGGCAGCATTCTAAAATGATACTTTGGGACCTTTGCTTCCATGGCATTTCACTACAAATGACATTTTTAAAAGCTGATAAGATTTTAGAATGATGCCTTTATCCACTGCGAATTCTGTTCTACAAAAACAAACAACTGGGATTCATTCGTAGTGAGACTCAAAAGAACAGGACGAACTAACATTGGCTCCAAACAAAAAGTCTGGTTTCCCAGGTTCCTAAACAAAACTGACGGCTGGGGAGGCCAGAGCAGGAAAGCCTGACCCAAAAAGCCACCCTCCCAACACTACCTAAGGACATTGCTAGAGCCAACCAAAGCCCACAAAAATATCAGAATTGATTCAAAATCCAAAGATATGCATGCATTTCTAGTTTTACCCTCCTTCTGAAAAGTCCCTCCCTCTTAAAGTGAACAATAAAACAAACAGTAAAATTCAGAGGCTAGATCACTACCAAATGACCCAGATTAAATCAAGTCATTTAGACCATGTGCTGAGGGTAACTTGAGACCAGAACCCTAGGATTATCTGCCAGGCTGCCACTGTGTTGATTCAGCATTTCTGCTGCAATGAATAGAATTAAAAGGTCCATGAGTGAGCTAAGCTATTCAGGAATCAAAAGGCTTTCCTTGATGCACCTTAGTGCTATTTTGTTGGGGCCCTTGCCCACATTCCCTATAGATGGCCCGGAGAAACATATCTGGGCTACTGGGAATAGTGTCAGTTATACCAAGAGAGAACAAGGCAAGGGTAAGCTTGTCTTGGTTTTTTTCTGAAAGCTTCTAATTTCAGTGGTGACCAGGATGTGATGATATGTATAATCTCATCCCTCCCTGGATCATTCTATTTATATTCAACTTTTTAGTTGGTTTTAAGCAACAAAAAACTCCAAAGCATTAAAAGAAAATATGAATGCAGAGATGCTTCCAATGAGAAAGAACATTTTCATTTCATGGTTGATCTTTTTCTGTCATAGAAAAGGCAATGAAATAGATGACAATGCTTCCCAATTTCCCTTTTCAGCAACACGCATACAGACATACATATATAGATGCTTTGTAAACCATACTTGTGAATATTCACTAACCAGAAAATTGAAACTTGTAAAGATGACATCTGATTTGATTATTTTTATTGAAATTATCTTAGACAAAAAACCAGACTTAACTAGCTCCTAAAGAAGTATTGTCTCTGATAACAGATATTCTTGTGTGATTTTAGTTTAGATACTACTTCCCCCTAGTACAAATGAAGTCATCAGGGTCTGGTTTCTCTGAGTTGAAAAGTACATAGGATTTTAAGATAAATCAGGATCTCAAACACCCTGAATGTCCACCAACTGATAATACACACATTGAAATACTATTCAGCCATAAAAAAGAATGAAATCTTGTCATTTGTGACAACGTGGATAGAAATGAAGATCTCTGTGTTATATGAAATAAACCAGACACAGAGAGGCCAGTACTCACTCACTCATAAGTTCTAACAAAAGTTGATCTCATAGAAGTTGATAGTAGCCTGGTGATTACCAGAGCCTGGGCGAAGGAGGTAGGAAGGAGGGAAGGGAAAAGGTCATCCAGAGAGTACTAGGTTACAGTTAGAAGGGAGTGAGAAGTTCTGGTGCACTATTGCACAACAGGTGACTATAAATAACTGTGATGAATTGTACATTTCAAAAAGCTAGATGAAAGTGTATTGAAGTCTCACCATAAAAATGATAACTGAGAAGATAGACATGATTAGCTTGATTTGAGCATTGGACAATGTATAACTATCAAAGCAGCATGCTAACCCATTGCTTTGAGTTAAATATTTTTCAAAAAACAGGATTCAAGGTCCCAATTTTTATTTGAGGAATATTATGGAAGGCATAAATTCTGTGAATCTCAGTTTATGTATCTGAAAATTAGAGATAAAATCCCTCTAAAGTAGGATTGAATCCTCTATTTTCCCCATGCTTAGAATGTTTGGATGGTTTCTTGTTCTGCCTGGGGATGAGGTGCTAACATAGATTTAAATGACTACATTAACAGTGTTAAAAATGGAAATGATAACCCAAGTCAAGGCCTTCTTACTTAAAAAAAAAAAAAAAGTCTTGCTAAAATTCTAAGTTACCATATAACTACTAGAGATAAAAGCATGTATTTTCCTCCCAACAGAGCATGTGAACAAAATTCCAGCTTTGGGAGCTAAGCAAGGTGATAGAGGAGCTACAAGTGGGGAAGTGGGGAGAAGCGTCTGGAAGAGTAAGGAGCAGGATGTTACAGGTGGCTGCTGGGCAAGGAGAGGGAACAGCAGGAATTTGAAGCATGATGTGGAAGGGAAATGGGGGCAGGAGAAAGGCCATTGCGGAGCGCACATGCTATGCCCTTCCTTGTTCCTACGACTGCGTGACACAAACTAACTATTCAGTGATACGGGTTATCATGAATGTCACAGCAAGTAGCTGCCAAACATGTCTGAACCTCCAAGACCTCAGATAACAGATTTTCTCTTTGGTTAACAAAGGAAATCAACTGAAGATAAAACTATTTGGACGATCCATTTTTATATGAAATAGAAAATATCACCCTGGAACTAGAATCTAGCTGGCGAGGAAGAAAACAAGATATTTACAGATTTGTATTCCTTTCCTGCTTGAGCAAATAAGCATTGAAAAGCAGCAACTATGTGGACATAAAAATAAGTAAGATATTGCTGCTACTTGCATGTAACTATGTCTAATAAAGGAAGTTTACATATGTTAATGATGAAAAGTTAATGTAAAAATTTCCTAAGAAATATTTCCATGCTATGAAGGAATAGCAAAGTGAATGCCTTTGCAGAGTTTGAGAAAGGAGTAATAGAGAAAATATGTGTGATGGCCTTGAAGAAAGAATATGAGTTTATGGAAAATGAGGGAGTGTGGTCATCCAGGATTAGGGAAGGACATGCACAAAGCCACACAAACCTCAAAGTTGACTGGCATGTGGCTCAGGGTAACTAAACCATGCAAGCACTCAGTCAGGACAAGAGGGATTAAGATCAGACCTCATAGGTCCTTGTATGTTTGGGACTTCTATTAAAGAGAAATGCTGAAAATACTTTGATTAAGAAGGGAATATGATCATACTTAGTTTTCAGAATGCTTTCTCTGGAAGAATTACAGAAGGTAGATTGCAGGTTAGTGGAGACATTGTATACAAAAGTAGAGATACTGAGAAAAAACAGAAATTATTTGAGCTATCTTTAGGATGTAGTTTCTACTGGCTTGGTGCCTGGCTGAGCTTAGAAGATCACAGGGGTATCTCACAATGAAACCCAAGTTTCTACCTTTGACAACAGGAATGGTGTGATTAATAAAGTTTGGGCTTAAAGGAGGAAGAAATTATCTGAATAACATTTCCAGGATCTCTGGACTATTCCAGGTGGCAGTAGAGTAAATAAGTTTGGAGCTCAGGAGAGAGTTGAGAGAGAAAAAAAAAATATTTGAGGATTGTTAGCACAGAGTAGAGGTTGAAATTTGCAAATGATGTAAGCTTGTTAGCACGAAGTGTAAGGAATCTGTATATGCAGGTAGGAAACCAGGAAGAGCAACTGTTGAGATGTCATGTAGTGTCTCCTGGGTGCACTGAAAGTGCCTTCTTCACATCCTCAAACCTGGAACAGAAAGTGGAACATAGCAGAATCTTCTTGGCTGTAAACTCCCAGAGAACATGAACTATGCATTATGTATCGCCTTATCCCTAAGAGACTAAGTGTCTAGTTTTCAGTTACTATTCAATAAATGACATAAAGAGACAGGGAAAGATGGAGGGAGGAAGACAGCAAGGGCAAAGTGGAGAGAAAGAGATCTGGGGTTTGGGAAGGTGCTATATGCTAAAAAATTGAGCAGGGGGAAAAGAGATTTTATTTGGAATGAAAAGTTGAATAGAAAAAGTTATAAATTTATGGGGCACAAGTCTGCACTGATAAGAACAAATGACTGAACAAACAAATGAGGGAAAAAAGACTGATTACCCTTACAGAAATATTCCAAATAATATATAAAAATGCTCCTCTTCCCTTGAGTGTAAGCTGGATTTAATCACTTACTTTCAAATAACAGAAGTTAGAAGGGGTGATTGGGAGAGTGACTTCACAGTAGCAATGGCAATGAGCAGTGCTCCCATCAGAGGTGACAGGTGGTGCACAAACCTCAAATCCCTCTGAGGTGAGGTGCTGAGAAGGGCAGCTCACCTCCAGGGTCCTCCTCCCCAGACCCATTGACTCTGGTCTAAACCCAAATGAAGGGGCATTCTACAAAATTACTGCCCAGCACTACTCCAAACTGTTAAGGCCATGAAAAGCAAAGACTGAGAATCAACACACATCAGGGAAGATGAAGGAGACAGGGTGGCTAAATGCAGTATGGTTTCTTATATTGGATCCTGGGGCAGAAAAAGGACATTAGTATAAAACAAGGAAAATCCAAATGGCCTGGAGTTCAGTAAATAGCAATGTACTAATGTTGGTTTCTGAATTATGACACATATATCAAAAGATGTAAACATTACAGGAATGGTATTCATGATGAGTAAAGAGCTGTGTTGATTTCCTAGGGTTGCTATAACAAATCGTCACAAAACAACAGGACATTCTCTCACAGTTCTGGAGGCCAGAAGTCAGAAATCAAGGTCTTTGAAGCACTCCTGAATCTACTGCCTCTCTCTGGTTTTTCCCAGGGAGAATCGTTCCACAGGCCCGTCTTTTGTTTCTTGTGACTGCTGGCAATCTTTGGTGTTTCCTAGTTTACAGCTCCCCATCTTTCTGTCTTCCCCTTCTGCATTCTATCTCAAAAAAAGACCCTGGTCATTGGTTTAGGGCCCACCCTGAATCCAGAATGTTCTCATCTGAAAATCTTCAATTACATGTTTAAAGATTGGGTGCTGTGGTGCATGCCTGTAATCCCAGCAGCTTGGGAGGCTGAGACAGGAGGATCATGAGTTCAAAGCCAGCCTCAGCAAAAGCAAGGTGCTAAGCAACCCAGTAAGACCCTATCGCTAAATAATATACAAAAGAGGGTTGGGGATGTGGCTAAAAAAAACAACCTTGTTTTTAAATACAAATTACATTCATAGGTTCTGAGGTTAGGACTTAAGGCATATTTTTGGAATTACTATTCAAACCATCACCTGGGTATATGGGAAGTCTGCATAATCTTTCCAACTTTTCTGTAACTAAAAAGTTATTCCATAAAAAAGTTTATTTATAAATGAGGAGGGACACTGGTTCAGTGGAATCAGTACACTGGAGGTATAAAATTAGATAATAAAAAGATACTTCCTCACTGACAAAAGGAAAAAGGAATAAAGAATTGAATATCAACACCTTGTAGTCATGTAGGCAAGATGTTAGGATTGTTGATAGCAGAATAATCCCATTCTCTCTGAATATGAGGCAGGTCAAAGATTTAAAAACAAAAATAAATAAAAAAATGTATTGGGAAATACATTAAGACATCTGAGGAGAGTTATGTAGTTTTAAAAGTGAGTGGGAAACAATGATCCTCAGAAACAGCATCACATAGCCTAGAGGTCCAGGCAAGATCCTAAATGGTAAATGAGCAATGATCCTGGTGTAGCTGGATCATTGACCCTGGTGTAGTTGGATCATTGACCCTAGCAGCCTTCAGCAGTTTAAGCTCAGTAGCAGAAATGGTAGGGGGTGGGTTGCGGGGGATTGATTGGTCCAAGGAGGGAACTGGCCAATGCATATGGTAACAGATTAGCATGCTGGTGAAAAACAACCGAAAAGTTTGACCTTGAGATCCAGGTGAGGAGGGAAAAGAAGAGAGCAGAGGAGACAATGTTAGTATAGCCCTGTTCAAATTTCACTGTGCATATAGAGCAGATTAGGTGAGGGGCCAGAGGATTCCATGTTTCCAACAAGCTCTCAAGTGAGGCCAATGCCTTTGATGCTGGCCCACAGAACTCATTTGAGTTGCAAGAGGTCAGAGAACAGAGATCTCAAAGAAGTCAAAGTGTAATACAAGGGCACAGAATTATAGAAAGAAATGAAGCTGTGGGAATTGCAGAATCCAGATTTCCAAAATAGATTAATATGACAAGGTTCAGGGAGGAGCCCTGGACAGGAGCAGCTGAAGTCAAGTGACAGGAGAACATGAAGAGAGGCTGGAGGATTCAATGGGTTGCTCCCTGTAGACATTTAAGCCACCTAGGATGGAAACAGAGGAAAGCTGTTAAGTATTAAACTCCTTAATGCATCTGGAGAAGAAAGACCTAGATACTACTGAAGGATTATATGATCTGGGAAAAAGTAGATTTATGTTCAAGTTTTAGAAGAAAAACTACTGGAAATAAAACAATGGATACTTAGTGTACATTATTGACAATAGAGACACAGGGAGGTGGAAGAATAAGCAGTTTGGAGGGTAGCTTTTCAAATAAGCCAACTAGCAACCTGATTCCACTAATTCATTACAGTTAAATAAGAAGGTAGTTGACAAAATCAATCAAAAGGTCTAAGGTTATAAGAAAAACCGACTGTACAATATGAAAATTTGAAAATAAGTCAACAAAGAATGGTTGGAGTCAGATGATGAGACTAAAAGAGAAACTGTCTATGGCTCTGGCCCTACAGATGAAGAGAGGGAAAGCAAGAAAGAAAGAGGAAGAGGGTTGAGAGCAGGGAGGGCCAAAATAAAATATATACAATTTCTAGTTCTATACATGTATGTAAATAAGAAACAGCAAGAGTTCTTTGACTGACAATCTTTCAGTTCTAAGAAAGATAGTATCTGTTTAGTGGCAGTGGATTGACGACTTTGCAATGGTATGATTATCAGATTTATTTTAAATTCCAATATACAAAAAGCAGCTTTTTTACCTCCTACTGTCAATTCTTGTGGTTAACTGCGCTTATCATAGGCGTGGGGGAATGTAGCTTGGGGCCCTGCAGCGGCTGACAGGAGCTCCAACACTGGATGTAATCCAGGAGGGCGGATTAGAGATGAGACCTTTGAAGCACTCCTGCATTCTAATTAGCTGATAGTCATGAAAGATGTAGGCTTCACACATTGACATTGTCACTTCAGGCAAGGACAAAAGTCATCTAATTTATATTAATATGAGAAAAGTTTAAATCTGCCCGTTTAATAGGGGAGAGTTTAGGCAAACTTTCATTAGACCTCTGACAGATAAATGAAATGATGCAGGACTGTAAAAGACACATCATTTATTCTGTAAATTAATAGAGACTGAAAATCATTTATGGTAAATCACCCCTTTTATCAGCAAAAATATCTCTGAACTGGAACAAAAATGGGAATATTTTATTATCATCTTAAAAAACTTACTCTTGTCATTTTTAAAATCATTTATATTATTGTCTATGCCATGAATTAACATTAGAAGAAAATACCTTCATAAAGAATTGTGAAATTGGGAGGTATAAGTGAAGATAATTACATTCATAAAATATTCATGTTTCCAATGTTTTATTTTAATTATTAAATGTTATTATAATACAGCACTATAAATATTTATTTTTGCTATCGCATATGTAATATAAGTATATTTTTACTTTAATATATAATAGTACATGTATTTTTATAGTTTTAAAATCTTCAATTTAATCCCCTTTAATTTTATTGCACTCCTGCCTACAGTGATTTAAAGACTTAAGATCATGATTTATGATTAATCAAGATAAATATTATAGCCTTCTTCTATTTAAATCATAGGGTTTTTGTCCTGTGCATGGATTATAATACAGTGTTGCAAGAAGGTTTCTAGAGAATTTAGCATTTACATTCCCTAGAATTTCATTGATTAATCTAGGTAACAGGCAAATCAATAATCCTTACCTCTTCTAAAAAGGATTAAACCATAATTTGTTTCCAAACCTAAAGTAGTTCCTAAACACGGATTTATTTATTTAACAAAAAGTTATTGGACTTTACTGTGTATTAGAACATGTGCTAAGTATTGATTTTTTTAAAATATAAAACATGATTCCTATTCTTAATAATTTTATTACACACAAAGAACAGAACACATATGAATTATAAAGATAATTGACCATTAAAGCAGTAAGTGATTAAATGGATACATTAATCCAATTTGTATCACTAAACATTCAGACTTTGTTTTCTTAAAATAACTTATCTCCAGAATCACTACCAAATACTTTGCTTTCAGAAAATCCCGATTCATTCCAGAATGAATTATTAAGGTCTGCCATTGTTTTGTCAATGTCTTACTTGGTCATCTGTCATTTCTTTCAGACTCTGGCACATTATAGGGACTCAACAAATGACTGAATGAATGAGTGAGTCAAAGAATGCTGAGAGAAAATGTAAAATGTACGATATTTCTCAGGTCTTTCTTTGTCAACTGAAAGCATGAGCCTTTTAGTTTAAATAAAGATGAAATAAAAACCCAAGTTTCATCAGTGTTTCTTAAAGCAGGGACAAATCTGTATCCAACTAAAGTATCCTGGTAAATTTCTTTCCAAAGCAATAACACTCTCTCCATTTATTATTTGTTTCATCCATAAAAATATCTCTAGAATGATGTTAGTACACTTTTCTCAGTAATGTTTTCTTGGATGTACACCTTCCTTACATTTTTCATTTATCTAATTTTTAACAGTAATGTTTTCCAAAACCTGAGGCATACTTGTAGTGTCTAATATCAACTGATGAGTGACACTTGCTGCAACATTTCCCTCCTCTAGGCCAGTCTTGCTCTTTAATCTCTTCCCATTCTCAGAGGACACTGCTCTCTTCCTTGACAATCTCCTTCAAATGATAATACTGTTTATCAGTCTAATCCTCACTACAAAAATCCATTCCTCTTAATGCTATTGCTGCCAATTTAGTATTAGTATCCTTAATTCTTTTTCCATTTTTTCAACATGAATTTTAATAATCCTGATTCTGTGTAGTAATGAGAATAAACTTTAAAAATTAAATTATGAAAAATACGTGATGGTCCAATTGAGTGCTATTTTTACCTGCTGTTTTCTCCCCTCTACTTGTTCTCGGTGAAAAGCCTGGGTAACTCTGCTATTTCCATGCCTGCCAGACTACAAAAGTAAATTTCAAGGAACAACTGAAATAAGGCAACAAAAGGCATAATACATATTAATAAACCTGAAAAATATTCAAGCAACAGCCTATTATTCTTTACATCAAAAGAAAACACAGAAACTGAGCCTCAGAAGCGAAAATGAAGTGGGAAAAATGATAACAACATAAGAACTTGGAAATTAGATGAAACGTCAGAAGACGAAAAGAGTTCAAGAAAAAAACTCAAAATATCCAGAAGGAAGTTAAAGAAATGAGTATGACAAGAATTATAAATACACTGAGGTACTCAGCAGTTGGTAACCACACTCACACAGAATTAACATCATCTTACAATAAGTTCTTTATTTTTAAAACAGTAATTTCTTTAGGCTTCTATCCTTCAATTAAATGCATGAAGTGATTCTAATGTGAATTAACTTAATAACCAGTTATTCATGTAGTCATTCATCAGAAATAAAACATCCTAATTGGAAAAAGAATGCAATTGACTTCTACAGAATTTCATTCCTTGGTGACCCAATGGATAAAAATCTCTAAAAGGAAAAAAAAAATGATGATCAAATAGAGTATATCATAGGATTTTATAATGTTCCAGTTTCCTTCTCATTATGTTTCAACTATTTTATATTTTTTATCATTACTTCAGATTTCAAGCAAGATCTAAAGAATGAGTCATGTGCAAAATGTTATCAAAAAAAATGAACAAGATACTACACAACTTGTCATTAGTGTATTGTCTACCTAACCCTAAAAGCTACATAGAGAGTAAATTGCATGAGGCACACTGTGCCTTGATTCATTCTCTATTCCCACCACCAGCGACAGAGAACAGTGCCTGGCTCAGAGAATTGAAAGATTACAAATTAGAATTGAAATGCTATCATTAAGCCATTCATAAAACAAGTTCACTAATTTCTGTGTGTCCTCAAAGGCATCTTTTGTATTTTTCATAATTCATTACTCAGTATTTAAAGAACAGTGTATTTATAAAATGACCAGTAAATTTCCTATAGGGAATTTCATAGTCTGTTCATATAATGATATGAAAATTGAGAAAACAATTTCCACAGATTAAGAAATTGGCAAAAAGAATCATTTAATAGAAGATGGGTTAGACCTTTAAAAGGTAAAAAACATGTGATTTGCCAATTTAGTCAAAGGCAAGTCAGGTTACCTAAACAACACCAATGGGGGAAAACTGCAGTTCCATGGGCACCTGGGTGCTCTTGGCTTGCTTCAGGTATCCTTGGTATTTTGATTTTGTGAACAAGACTAACTCCAGATTGCAAAGGCTGGTGGACAAATATGAATACACATCCAATAACTATGATGGTCTTAGATGGTGGGAAGCAGGGATGGGAAATGGTCATGGGCCAATGAAAGGACTGAGCCTTTGGGTAGAGAGCATCAGGGTTAAAATTGACAAAGGCTGGGAGAAGACAGGGCGCTAGGCCATCTTCATCCTTGTTCTAAGATGTTGGGCATTGTTCTTAGAAGATTTTAAAGAACTTTTGAAAACTCCTGCTACTTCCCTCTCCAGGGACAAACATATTTATTTAAGGGTGTGATACACTAAACTTTTTCATCAACTCACAAAATGTGAACCCTTCCCATAGAGCGAAACAGCATACTCCTATTGTCTTTCATTTCCAAGTGCCAGAGGGGAATTGCTTTTAATAAATACTTTTACACTGCACTTCAGTCGAATTGCTATCGTGTGAAAACAGGCCTGAGGAGAATAACACATTGCCAAATTTCCTCCAGCGAGTGCAAAATAATACTGTAGGTTCTGGCAGAGAAATAAAGTGGAAATCTGATTACTTTGTTTTATTCTATGTGGAGATAATGCGTGAGCACATTTAAATACATAATTCAACATATTTCAGCTATGGCCCTAGATGATGATTTAATGTCAGCCTTAAACTAACCTTGTAACATGAGAGTTGCATTTAGAGCTAACAACTAAAAAGAAAGTTGATGAAATTACACTTTATTTTATTTTCTGCCGAGCTAAGCAGACCTGTTTATTTCATTCTTAATGCCAGCTACCACCATAAATTTAAGGAAACTAACCCTACTCAGAGAAGGCCATACATATTAATAAAGCTGAAAGAACTGTCTGCTTACCATATTGGGATACATTCAACCAAGGAACGAAAAATAAATAAAATGTGGAGATAATTTTCATGGGTCAGATTATAGTAAGTGATTTAAGGTCCAAATAGATTTGCAGTAACTTAACATTTAATTATATGAAATCCACAATTGTATTAGATATATGTAAATAGCAACTTGTGAAGAAATACCGAATGGTTTTAGGAAATTGCAATGCAGAGGATATTTTGCATAAATGGTTAAAAAGTTTAGGAGGTCACTAGTAAGATATAAGTTACAGAATATTATTACAGAATATTAATATTCTTCAGCAATATTATAGAAGAGTAGAATAACTTACACTAGGAAATAGTTTTAATGGTAATAACTTTGATGATAATTTTTAAAATTTGTTCCTTCCATTTTATGTATCTTAGTTATTTCTTTGGCAACAAGCATAGGCTAGCCCAGAAACTTCTTGAGACATCAACTATTTTTAAGCCCATCACTAATAATCAGGCCACAGACACAGTAAGATGCTACCTTATTAGGGGGCTTCCAGAGTCCCAGGAACCAATGGGATAAAATGCTTCTTAATGCTTCATATTCACAGCTGAAAGGCAGTTTCTTCAAATGTCAGTTTTATAACTGTTACTTTTATGACTTAGGGCTTAGAAGACAATTGTCTATCCTCCCAAAACAAAGGAGAGGAATAAAGATTGAAATGTTAGGGGGTCCACATAGTCCAGCTATTTTTACTTCTTTGCCCAAATGATATTTTGCATGAAAATTTGTACACAAAGATATTAATTAGGAATTCATAGAACAATATGGGAAAACAAATGCAATTTTCCTAGATTCCCTAATGGGTTCTGAATGCCAGGGTATATTTGCATTTTATGCCAAGTTTCTGCTTTCTTCTTATCACGGAGAAAATAGAGGCTTAAAAAAAGTTATCTTTGACATCAACAGCTTCTAAGTACCAAGACCTTTCTTTTGTTGATTACATTTGTTCCTTTGGCTTGTAGTATCAGTTTTAACAGTATCCACCTGTTTGTGTTTAATTAATAAATGAAAGTCTTTCTTGTTCCAAAAGAAAAGTATTTGAATCACCATCTCCAGCATCATATTGGCCATAGGTTTCCATTTGAATTCACTTAATTCCATTTGCAATCTACAAGCCTGACTGACTGCCTTAATTTCTAGTGTTGCCACTGTTTCTAGTTTTCAGCTATCACTACTTTTCCTGTTGCTTCTACTGCAGTCTACTCGCAATTACACAAACTATATTGAATCTCACAAGGAACTTGGAAATACCTGTATCTGGCTGGCAAATTTTATGATTATTTAATCTGCTACATTTTGAGCCCTGACTGGTTTGGCTTCCACTGAGATCAGGGACTTCATGGTAGGCTACACATAACTCTTTCTCAACTTATCATTCTCCCATAGAGAACCAAGGTCTAAGAGGCCAAGATCTCTTTTCAGTCCTCTTAGGATGATGGGTATGTCCCCTAAGAATCATAAATAAAGGTCATCGTTCTCTCCAGTCCCTTCCACCCCTCTCCGGAGGACTCTGGCTTTATAATTAATGATCTCAGCAGTCTTGTTTTCTTGATGGCCTCTATTTAAAGAATTTTCACACTAAACACTCTGGACACTTAGGATCTCTCTAGATTCTCACATTTTCTGGTTCTCTTCATTCTCTTACCCTCTCATAAGAAGCAAAACATTTTGAAATTTGGATCTTAAAAGTTCCTAACATGCAAAAACAGCAATTCCTAACATTCAACCACTGCCATATTGTTTTAGACCTCCTCTCAGTATTTTGAACCTACTCTTCTTTTATAAGGATTTGCTACCATTATGGATGGTAGCAAACAAAATGCTTAAATCCAATAACTTCATTTCCCACAACCTTGAAAATTGCCATTATATTTTTGTGCAGTATGTTAGTCTGTTTTCTTTTTCTATAACAAAATTCTTGAAATTAGGTAATTTATGAAGAATAGAAATTTATTTGGCTCATGATTTTAAAGGCCACATGTGGAGTCCCAGCAAATGTCACTCACATCTGGTGAAAGCCTTCTAACTGCATCATAACATGGTGGAGGACATCACATGGTGAGACAGGGCAAGTGTGCCACCTCAGTCTCTCTTCCTCTTCTTATAAAGACAGTAATGATATCACTGGGACTTCATTAGCATGAACTTATCTAATCCTAATTACCCCCAAAGGCCCCACCTCCAAAGACCATTAGCATATGAATTTGAGGATTAAGTTTCCAGTATGTGAACTTTGGGAGGACACATTGAAACCACAGCATCTAGCATTTCTGCATCCCATGCTATCCCCTCAAATCTGTGAATAAGTCATTCTAGAATCTAACCAGTGGCCTGTCTCAAACCACTAGAGTCCATCTGGACTCATGAACATCCCTTATCCCTAAGAATTGAGAATTGTGAAAGAAAAGGTTAAAAATCAGATTAGTTAACAAAGGAAGAAATGCCGATAGACAATAAGCATAGGAAAGCATAAGAAAGGATATTCAATGCCTTTTATAGTAAGATAAGCAAATTAAAATATAAGATTAATTTTAAAATTAAAATATTCAATGGTGGTTACTTCCATTTACACTTGCTAGAAGAACTGGTAAAAACTTTTAAGAAGATGATGTGGAAATAATTGACCTTATAAATCATGAGGATGCTGAGCTTCAATTTCTTCAACTAAACATGGGGCTAATAATAATCTGCTTATAGTGTGTGGTAAGAAAGAAATCAATATTTTCAAGGTAATTAGAATTGTGTCCAAGACCAAAAACAAAAACTCTACATAAGTATTAACAATCATTATTATTACTAACATTTAAAATAAGCAGAACTTCAAATTAGCAATTGCACTTATAGAAATTTATCCTAGAAATAGATGAGTGGATCAAATAACACAACCCTCTGAAGTCACTCTTCAACCCTGGTGCCTCATTGCCTGTGGATAGGTATTGGCCTTCACCCCTGTCTATGCTAGGATAAACCAGGCTGCAGCAGAGAGGTTTAATGATACCCTTAGAAGCTCTTGTGAGTGTTTTCCTGGCAGATGTGGATTCCAGTATATCATGAAACTGAGGATTCAGGACCCCTCACTTGCATGGGCTCTTTGCTGAGAGTTAAGGGAAGATTTTTGGTGGAAAGGGAGAACAAAATTCAACCAGAAAGCATTTCTACATAAGCACTTTTGATACATTTCCTAAATAGAACTGGAGGCCCCACTTTGGCTGTGGGCCGCTCTCATCATGCTGCATGCTCCATGACCTCTTCAGTGTGCTCACATGGAGACAGGAAGCTTTTTAATGCCCCACCACTGACGGTAAAATGCGCCTAACACAACATTTGCCATCATAACCATTTTTAAGTGTATAGTTCAGTGCTGTTAAATACAATTCACACTTCTGCATTCTTTTTCTTACAAAGGAACTTCTAAATTGCATAAACTTCTGGATTCACAGAGTCAAAAATTTACTTCTGCCAAGAAAAACATTCACAAGAGTGTAAAGGATATCATTAAAGGTTTTCCACTGTAGTATGGCTTATACTAGCAAAAATGGGGAAAAATTAATACCTTTCAATAGGCAACAGAGCATGATGGTTAAAGAGTTAACTGTGAGAACTCAACAATTTGCTGCTCTTTGAGTTTACACAAGTCACTTGACCTCTCTGTTTTTAGGTTTTCTCATCTGTAAAATAGGAACAGTAAATCTCTGGATCATCAGTTGGTATTAAAATCAATACATTTGATATTTTAAAATGCCTAGAACATTGCCTGATAGGTGGTAAGAGCTATTCAAATATAAAATTTTAAAAAATTATCTGGAGATACATCAAATAGTTCCATACATCACATAATAGAATACTAAGCAAACAATAAAAAGAGAAGATAAATTGGTGGTAGAAACGATTATCAGTTTTGAAAGCTATTGTTAATAAAAAGGAATTGAAAAAAAGGAAAATACATTATAGGGTGCTGTGCAATATAGTATGAGGTAGAGGACAAGAAATTGCTTTTAGTATACTTCTATGTAAGATGGTTTGATTTAATCTTATTTAGAGATAATTGTATATAATAGAGAGGAAATATATAAATGATTTGTTAGAGTACACTGTTCATCCTTGTGGAAGTTAAAATATAAAGATCCCAATTTTTTTTTTTTTTGTATCTACTCCCATAGAGAAAAGCTGTCTATGCCCTACCTACCCAATCTTGAGTCTGAATTCTTTTATGCTTCATCAATAGAATAGGGTGAGAGTAGCACTGAATTCATTTCCAGACTCAGGCTATAAGAAACTGGTGGTTCCTACTCTCTGCATCTTGGGATACGAGCCAACTCTTAGAGTTAGCACTGCTCAGAGGAAGACTAGACCATGGGAAGAGGCACTTTATAGGTGTTCTAGTTGATAACTTCAAATGCAGCCCAGAGAACAACAGTATCAACCCACAAACCTGTGAGTTAATATACCTCGGGTTGATGTCAGCCCCAGTCTTCCAGCTTCTCCTTGTGGAGCAGAGAAGCCACTGACACTGTGCTGAACTGAGATTCCTGATCCCAGAGGTAGTGAGCACTAGAAATTGGTTGTTGGATGCCATACGATCTGTGCCGGTTCTTACACAGTAAACAGATAGCTGGAATATTATGTATATATATATTTTCCCAGGATCTGATTATTCTGCATGCTCTAAACCAAGGACAAGACTTTTGGCGGGGGTGGGGGGATGAGGACAATACTGGGGATTGAACCCAGGCCTTCACGCGTGCTAGGTAAGCATTCCACCATGGAGCTACAGCCACAGCCATATCTTCTTAGCAGACTACATACTTAGCAGGACTACATACTTCCAACTAATGGGGACTCTGTAGTATGAAAGTGAAAATGAAGTCAATGAGGACTACAGCTCTAAGTTGAGTGAGTTTTGTATTTTTCAGTTTGCTATAATTAATATCTGTACTAGCAAACAAATTAAATTCAATGTAATTGAAGATGAAAGTTTGTTAGTGACAGTGCTAGACCTGCCACAAAGCTCTCAATGTGGCTTAAAATGCAGATGTGAGGTTGCCAAGAAGTTTTTGAGAGAACAGTAAAAAAAAGATCAAGGAAGGCCTCACTGAGTAATTGAGAACTAATGGCATATTTTGATATTATGACACATTAAACAACCTGCAATCTGGAAGGGTTGGGCGACAACTTCATAGAAGATTGGCAAATGGAAGACACCTAAACTAGAGGCATTGACGTCACTCTGAGAGATTAAATGAACATAGAAAATTGCATGTGAATTGTGCAGGTGGTGGCCTGCCTGTGGATGACGCTGCATGTTGTTTATGTTGATTCACACAGAAGTCCCCCTTCCAGGAACCCTTGTCCCTGTCTAGCAGTGTACAGGTCTGTGATGTGTATATGTCTTCCCACATACACTTTTATGTGCATGAGAAATGCCTGCAAGCATGTGTAATTGTTAATAATGGCTCCTTCTGGGGAGTTGGGGAGAAGGATGTCGGAAGCAGATGGTCTGTGGGAAGGTGGGGAGACTTTTCTTTTCGATTTTTCTTTTACAAGAAGAATGTATTGCTTATATAATTTAGAAGGAAAAAAAATCAATCTTAAATAAATGAACCCAAGTAGAAGCATGGGGTTTATAACTTCCTTTCCAGGCTTTCTAGCAGATAACACTGCGGAGGGTTTTGTCCCTGGCAAGCTTCCCTCCATTCCCTTTCTGAAAACGACAGTACTGGATAGTAGGATGTAAGTATTCATTTTCAACATGGAATGGCTATAAAATGTCAAACCTTTTCACTCTTTTCCCATATAATTCAGCGCCAAATATTTCCAGGTTCTAAAAATAAGATAAACTTCTCTCCTGAGTTTATGTACCTTTGACATACTTTAAGTACACAGTAGTCATTTGTGAAGTGTGTATCTAAAGGTGGACATCAAAACTGTGTTTGTGATAATCATTTTTCTTTTCGTGCTATCTCAAAGCAATCCCAGGAAATGTTCTTTCATGATCAAAGCAAATCACCGCCTGGAAAAATGCACTATTTTCAGTTAACTCTGCTACCAGCAAGTGCCAAATGCATTTGAAGACAGAATGTTTCACACTAGAGAAAGTTAAGTACAGCACTAAAAAGCAGCCATGAGATTACCAAGACAATCTACACAAAAAAACATGTGGGCAGACTGTACGTGTTTATTCAGGGCAAAACCACCATCAGTGTGCAGAGCTTAGCTTTATATATCTCACAACATGCCCCAGAGAATAACCAAGACTCAAAAAAGACAGAAGGAAAATATGCATGGCTTCCAACTGTCAAAACAGGCAGTTGGGAAACTATATTAATCGTGATTTAAAAGCCTTGTAACAGATTCTATTTCGATGGCTTTCCATTCTCTCCCTCCCCCACCGATAGAAAGGAATATAGTTCCTATAAGAAAATAGATAATTTGCACTTGAACTAACTTCGTGTGATAAAACCCTCATGGTGGACCCCTATCACAGCATTAAATCTCAGTGGGTTAACTGCTGGTGAAGGAAAAGGCATACACAAAAATTCATAGAGTGGCTTATGTTTAGCGGAAAGGAGAATGTCAGACTATTCCTTTCTATTTTTTCCCCCTGAATTAATATCAAAATTAATTGCTACCTGTAGTTACTGGAAGACTGAAGGAGGAAGGGGAAAACATCTACTTTACAATTGTTATGTGGTTGTTACTATGACCCTAAAAAGTGACCTCTCATTTGCTGTAGGTAACTTGCCCCTGCTGCTATGCTGTGAGAGCAGTAATTTTGGAAGTGGAGTTGGGTAAGAAAATATTGAATTCCTTTTATTTTATTCCAGAAATAGAAAAGGAAAATTAAGGTCTAATATTAACTGTGGAATGAACCTGTCCCCACCCAGGTCAGAGCCTGATAGCACACATACCAGGAACAGGAGGCTGAGGAAAGGATGGGGCTTCCCTGGCTCACCTTTTTCACTGGTTCCTCAGCTTTCAGCAGATTGCAGTGAATTACAGATTGTGCATGCCTAATTAAGTAGATTTACAGATTCATTTTTTCAGTGCTGGGGATCAAATTCAGGACCTTGAATAACAAGATTATTTATATGCTAAACTAAATATTCTCAAAATTTTCAAAGGACTTTACAGAAACCTCTGCAAAGAAATCCAAACTCAGCAAGGATGTGGGAAAAAGGAACACTCATACATTGCTGGTGGGAACGCAAATCAGTACAACCATTATGGAAAGCAGTATGGAGATTCCTCAGAAGACCTGCAATGGAACCACCATTTGGCCCAGCAATCCCACTCCTCAGTTTATATCCAAAGGACTTAAAATCAGCATATTATAATAACACAGCTACATCAATGTTTATAGAAGCTCAACTCACAATAACTAAACCATGAAAACAACCTTAGTGTCCTTCAACAGATGAATGGATAAAGAAAATGTGGTAAATGTACACAATGGAATATTATTCAGTCTTAAGAATGAAATTATGGCATTTGGCAGTAAATGGATGGAACTAGAGAATATCAAACTAAGTGATATTAGCCAATTCCAAAAAAATCAAAGGCCAAATGTTTTCTCTGATATGCGGATGCTAATTCACAACGAGGGCGGGGCAGTTGTGAAGAGTAGAGTTCCTTTGGATTAGGCATAGGGTAATGAAGGGAGGAGAGGGTTTTAGGAGTAGGAAGAACAGTAGAATGAATTAGACACTATTGCCCTATGTGCAAATATGACTACACGACCAGTGTGATTCTACATCATATCCAACCAGAAGAATGAGAAGTTACACTCCATTTATGTATGATGGGTCAAAATGTATTCTACTGTCATGTATAACAAATTAAAGCAAATTTTTAAAAATCCAAATGGAAGAAAAAACTAATGATGTAAATTCAAACAGGAAACAAATGGCAGAGTAAACACTTCTATTATTAGTATGAGTTATTGTCGTGTCATGGATAATAATCTAACTATAGGTTGACCCTATGTCAGTCTCTCAAGTTTGAAATTTATCAAAAGGTTTCTATCTTTCTCTAGTAATCAACTTCTTCCTAATTGTATATTGTTCTTAACTACTGATGGATCACGTGTGTGTGCAACTTATAAATACATATATATATTAGGATACATGCTGATTTTCTTTTAATGATAGATGCACATATTTTAAAATGTTGAGGCTGTTCTTCTAGAAAACAGAATGAGGGGCAAGAGGAGAACAGTAAGAAAAAGAGCATACCAATTTTTAATTTCTAATTGATTTACTTGGAAATGCTGACCCAAGTCATTTCCTAAGGAAACACTAATTCAAGCAGATACACATTAAAAGGATGTTTTTTTAACTACCTTGCTTTGCTAATGCTGGCCAATCTACCTCCAGAGCCATTTTCTGGAAGTGATTAACTTTAGCAATGCATGATGACACACTAGATTCTAAGTGAGAATGCTGATTCATGTAAATAAGTGAGTAATTTCCACCTTACTTAAGTAGTTTAAATGCAAATGATCCATTTTATGTTTTGTTTCTGTGTCTTCTCTTAGGAGAAATATGCTTATTATTTCACAGTGAAAATATACAAGATTCCCTAGAACGTTAACATGTTCTAACAAGGAAAATTGCTATAAATACTGCTTCTGCTCCTTTCCCAAAGACACAGCTGGAAGGGGCATCAGAAATTTGCCATTTCATCCTCCTCATTTCACACAGGGAAAACTTAAGGCATGCCAAGATGAAATAAGGTCAGCAGACTAAACAGTCACTTAAAGCAAGCACCAAGCTTCCTGATTGGTCGACCAATCACTCTCCAACTTAAGGGGACTCAAGTCAAAGTACCATGATGTCCTTAGCAAGGAGATTGCTCCAACAGTTAATTTAGGTACAATTGCTTTTCCTAAAAGGACTGCCTTCTATGGAAATAAAAAAATGAAAAGAAGAGAAAGTTCATATTATATTGGCCAAATTATATTGTTATATTTTGTACATGTATGAATATGTAGCAATAAATCCCATCAATATGTATAACTGTAATGCACCAATAAAAATGTGGAATAAAAGAGAGAGATCATAAAGGGGGTAGAAAAAAACAGCTTTAGGGTATAAGACAGCCTTTAAATGGGGCTTTAAGTGGTTGCAAAACTGGCTGTTTTGACAGTTGGGAGCTTTCCACATTTTCACGCTTTGTAGAGCATCTCAACTATTCTCTGGAAAATGTTGGATGGTATAAAATCATATTTATGAGAATTTTACTCAGTGTAAAGAATATAGCACACTCTACCTGTACTTTATACAATATAAAAAAACTAGATATGTTTGATTATGGTTATCTAGTGCCTTTTTGTTTTTTGTTTGGCTTTGTATCTTTCTCTAGTATGAAACAATTTTGTCTTCAATTACATTTGGCATTGTGAACAATAGAATTAACTAAATTCTGGAAGTGAATTTGCTTTGATTATGAAAGGTTTGCTGAAACAGCCCCTCACCAATAATTCAAAAGCACATTAAAAATAATAATAATAAAGATTCAGGTTCTGATTTGAATCTGAGAATCAGCATTTTAAACATAAAAACTCTGCTTCCAATGTTGAATCATACTTTCAGAAATACTGCTGTTAAAAGGTAGACTGAGATCCATTACAATTTTTACAAATTTGAGCAATGATTCATGAATTGGGCAGCATTAAACTGAAAGTGGTTTGAAGATCCACAGGAGGAATTTGAAGAGAAGGATTTTACAGCATGAATGTGGTCACAGAAAAAAAAATTGTTTAATTAAATTTTGAGCAGTAACTTCATTTGAATTATCTCAGTGGAAGATTCCTGATTACTAGCTAATGCTCAGTTGGCCATTTATGACTGGCGTAGCTCAAGTTTGATTTTGTGTACATAAGAACCCAGGGCACAAGAGCCACCTGAGCCTTCCCTTAAGTTACTTTAACATTGCTTTGTGAAATCCTTTATATGCATTTACTTAAGACACAATTCCCTTAGAATGGAGCAAGTAGAATACCCCAACCATGCGCTCAGTGCCGTATCTGCTTGCATATGTAAGTAATCTTCTCAATTTGGCAATGTGGAATGGCCAACTACCTGTTTCGAAGAGAAAGTTTTCAAATATTACAAAAGAAGTTACAATCCAGTCAACTAAACGAATTCCTTCAAGTCTCATCTATCCAAATCTGACTGAAATCCTTAGTGTGTTTCAGATGGCCCTAATGAAGAATGAAAATTTTGCATGAGTATGTCATAAAAGAAAGCCTTTTCTTTTCTTGGTAAGTCTGTCATAGAACTTGTCTTGAGGTAGAAATGAGCAGCTCTCAAGAATTTCAATCTCCCATTATGCTTGCCTTAACATTCAAAATTCCTAACAAGATCTGTTGTCTTCCAGGCATTGTCTTCTAAGCCTTATCTAGACTAATAACATTAACCTATCAATAGCCATTAATATGCATGTAAATATTGACTCATTAGAAAGCAGTAAAAGGATGAGGAACTAAAGCCTTAACAAGAATGAAGCAAAGTGAAGACATAGATTGGATTCCAGATTTGGTCTTCTGGCTGATGAAGGCAGACCTGCTGCAGAATTTGTGGATTCCTGTAGCCAAGAAAAACATGAAAAAACTGAAGACTTAGAGTTCAAAAAAGGAGACTTGAAGAGAGGAGAGAACTGCTTGAGATACACATTGTGTTGACCTTTCAACACTCTGCCTTCAGAGAGCAGGTGAGTTAGAAACCACTTCGCTAAGAGGTAACACAGATTTGCAAATCAAACAGACCAAAATTAAAATCCAAGTTCCAACAGTAGCTGTGTGGCCTCATAGGCTACTTCTGTAAATCTCAGTTCCCCATTTCAAAGTTGGAGATCATAATTCCTACCTATGGACTTGCAAGATTTCAAGTGATGGGCATATAATGTTTCTAATATAGTGCTTCCACTTTCCCTCCTCCTTTGCCTACCAAGCTTTAGTGAAGAAGAATGCAGGAGGCACATTTGGGGCATTTGTGAGTCAGTTCCAAAGTTTCTTTACATGTATATGTCTTATAAAAAAATTCTGCTGTAATTGCCAGGGAGAAATAAACATCATTCCATAAATATGAACTGATTAGCTCTCATTTTCTTCCATTTCAGTACTCCTGTGGAAAAGGTGAATGAATATAGATTTGTAGTCTTACGCATCCTTATGAAATGAAACAAAACCAACCTTAATTTCTTGAGGTTTCATTGCATTTGAAACTGGGGGAAATACAAAGGAATGTAAGATACTTTGCACTAAAGGAGTTAACAATTGATCTGAGGTTGAAAGCAAGTGAAAAGTTTCAGAGCCATAAAAAATTAAACAACAGCTCAAGATATAATAGGAAAGATGTCATAAGGCAGTTCATGATTAATTTCCAAATGAATTGCACAGACAATAATTGTTACATGAATTTAGAAGAGAAAGAAATCACTCCTGCATACATAGTGAGGAAGTTTTGAAGCACAGGATGAAAACTGGCGGCCCATGAGTGGAAACCAACCTGAAGGCCGACTGAGTTTGAACCTCTGCATGGCTTTTTTATTTCTTTCAGTTTTCTTTTTGTTTCATTTTTAAAATAAGTTGACATCATTAAAAATGGGAAGAATAATGCCTGTCGTCCAGGGAAAGCCTTTCCAGACTAAATTGGTTATCTTGGGAATTTGAGGGGAAGAAGAACAAAAGAGAATGCCCAATTATAGTCCTCCTCTCCATCAATTCATTCATTTGTGCTTGGCACTTCTATCTGGGTATTTCTAACATTGAAATATATTCCCTGCCCTTTCCACTCTCAAAAATTCTTGTTAACAACAACCTTAAAAGAGATTTGGTATTTCTTTAGCTACCAACAATAATTAAAATCACTAGCAGTTCCTCCTCCTAGGTGATTATTAGTTTAGAGCTGGCTTCACAGGCTGACCACTTCATAATAAAGTGAGCAGGCGGGTAATTAAATCCTCAAATCTATAAGGACCCACAGGGACTAAATGCCAACAAGTACTTTTACATTTGAGACATTTTGGGAAACAGGCAATGAATAAACAGATATCCTAGATTGGATTCCTGCAAAGCAGCAAAACAAACACAATAGAGCTTTGTTCCCCAGGTGCTGTCTTTTTATTTAACACCACTATGTTGGTAGAACAGTGAAATGTTCTCATTTAAATATTCAGAAGCCCAGGATGGTTTGTTCTCCATCCTACAAACATATGTCTATACTTGTGGGATTTAATTGATATTTACTACCTAAAGTTGCTTCAGTACTTATTTTATTCATTGAAAACACCATACATTCTGTGAACCAGTCTGCGCATCCAAAAATCTTTCTTCATACACTATTTCAAAGCGGGCTGTACTCACATTCTAGCTTCTATCCAGTCATTTAATACCTTAATAGTATTTACTCACTGAATTTACCTTCTGAATTTTAATTGGCAGCCAGGAGAAACACTCATATTCATGTGATATTGGAAGCAATGATTTGTAATCGGAAGAAAGAAGTTAAATAGTTTCTAGGAGAGAAGAATCACTATCATACACATCATTCCCATACCTACCTAAAACATCTCAACATGTGCAAATTTAATTTTGCAAAAATAAGATTTGATTTTGTTACTGTTGTTGTTCTTGACTTCACAAAATACTTAGTTGGTTTTATTTTATTTTGTATTTTATGTAGGACCCCTTTAAATAGAGATTTCCTCTGTGTCTTATACATTGTAGATAATTCATTTGCTCGTAAATATGAATTGGCTAAATAAGATCTTCATCAAGTCCAAGTTTCATCATCAAAATAATTTCTTAGCAATAAGTTGATTTTTATTTTCTAAATAAGCCTGTTTTGTGGTCTTGCAGATCATTTTTACCCACTAATCTCCTTAAGATACCAATTCATGCTGGTCAAGCCCAGGGAATTTACAAGCTAGTCACGTTTCAAGTTAACCCTGAGGATATCCAAGAATCTGCTCTAAATTCTCTCAATTTATAAAGTTTCAGGGGATGAATGACATTAGCCCACTAACCTGGTATCTCAGCCACTTGGGGTTATAATTAAACAGATTTCAACTTCTTGGTGAAATGTTCACTTTTGTAGATATAGTAGAAAAAATATGGATAGAAAAGCAACCTTTGTTATTGTGTAATACTAATTTTTTTTGCACCTAAACTGCTAAAGGGAAATAAATAAATAACAGTAATGAAGCTGCCTTGAGTTCAAAGCCAATGAAACTGATCTATAAGCACTAATAGAGAAAAGACCAAATATGTTTCTTGAGCTATACACTTGCAAAACTAGTACATTATGGGAATGAGAAATCTCTCCTGGGTAAACTCAACTCTTTCAAAAGAACAAAGCTCTTCCCAGATCCTCATATAAGTATAAAACAAATCCAATAACAGAGCTCAGAAAACTGAACAAAATCTAGCACAAAGTTGCTCCAGCTCATCTAGGCAGCTGGAGGACGGGTGACAGGGCTTCAGGCTCCAGACCTGGTTTGTTCCAGTCCCCCTAGAATGCTCTCCACAGAAGAGCTGGAAATAGGAGATTTTAGCCGGTGTTAAAGGGATGAGCTGAACCTTATACCCTTTAGAAAAGTGGGAATTTCACTGTATGACTCTCTCTTTTGCTGTGAAATCTCCCACTCTTCAGCTCTACTTCTAACCTTTCATACTGCACTGCAGCGGGTCCTAACCATACACCAGTGACTTCCTAATGATAAATGCGGTTGGTATTGTAGGTCTTGTTTTAATAGACCTTTCCACCTTACACAATGCATTTGGCATGACGGGTACTCCTTTCCCTAATGAGCTCCCAAGGCCATTTCACGATCTTGTGTTATGCCAGTTCTCTTTCTACCTCCAGCAGGTCTTTCTCCATCTCCTTTATGGAACCCTCTTCTTCTGATTACTTTTAAAACACCTGTGTTCTCCAGTATCCTGTCATGTCTGGACAGAGCTATTGTTTTCTCCCATGATTTAAATTACAACTTATTCATTAATAAAACCCCTGGTGATTGCCAGGAATTCAGGGAGGGGGCAGTTGTTTGATGGTCATGAAGTTTCACATTTACAAGAGAAAAAATTTCTGGAGCTCTATTTCACAGCAGCATGAGTATACTTAATACTACTCAACTGTCACTTAAAATGGTTAAAATAATAAATTTAGTTATGTGTTTTCACCACAATAAACAGGTAGACAGACTGGTTAGTTAGCTATCCCAAATCCATGATTTAGGATAATTTTGTCTATGAGTAGAAGTAAAAACCAAATAAGAGTTGTTATTGTTTAAGAATAATAAGAGATTTATTATACATGTATTGCTGGAAGTTTTGAGAAAGGAGGGTTACAGAGTTAGCTAGTCAAATCTATCCCAAGAACCGAGGTTCTTTCCATTTCCCATAGAAGTATCCTCAGCTTGCTGGCTAGCTTACCACCCAGATTCAAGATGGTTGAACCTACTCTAGGTTCACATCCTCACACACCAATGGTCAAGGCAGAAAAGGGATTTTTTTCCCTTGGTTCTCTTTATTACTATTAAGAACTTCATTCAGCAGCACCCAGAAGACATACCTTTATTTCTCATTGACCATAACTGAATCAACAGCCACTTAACTAATGAAATCACTAGTGAGGACAGAATTACTACCTTTGGAGCAGACCAATCAGCAGAGCAGCCTCTCAACATCCCTTCTTGAAGATGAGGCTGGCCTCACCATCCCAGAGCACCTGGCTGTACAGGAAGGTGAAGACAAAAAGCCAGAGCTGCATCAACTAGGGACAAAGGGCATATAAAGATTTAACTGAGCAACAACTCTCTCAGATATAACACAGACATAAGGGTTTCTGAAACATCCACTCTCATATAAATTCAACTTGTGCAAAACCAAAGTTATTATCTCTATCCTTCATAAGAACCTCCTCCTGTTTCCCATTGTGTTTTATCACACTTATATGAAAATCAATCAAAAACCTCATCAGAAACATGGGAGAGCTCTCCAACTTCTATTATCTCCATACAAACAATCCCAAATTCTGATCATTTTGACTCTCTGCTTCATTTCTACTGCCACTGTCTCCTTACTAATTTCCCTGCCTGTAGTCTGGCCTTTCCTCACCCAGTTCAAAACACTGGGCAATAAAAGCAATCTTTCTAAAACACAAATGTGACCAAAGGACACTAATTACCCTAAAATCAGATGCAAAACTTTTTGAATATGTAAACTATGCCTGTGAAGTCCTTGACCTGGTAAGGATTTAAAATATACTGAAATAATGGATAAAAATCAGCATGGAATGAAAAACTTTTCATAATATGTTTCCTACCTGTCTCTCCAGACTCATCCTTTACATTTTATGTCCTACCGAAAGTCAACAACTAGAAGTTACTCAAGTATATCCTCTATGTTTATGCATATGTCAATATTTCTTTCTAGATTGTTTTTCCTGTCCAAATCTATGTAGCACATATCAAAGCATCCTTCAAAATCCAGCTTGTATATCACTTCCACAGTAAGGTTTATTTATGGCCCCAGAATGTCACTTCCTTCTATGTGTTTTTATTCTGAAGATACTTTTCTATTTATGATATATTTAGCACCATAATATATATTTGCCTCTTTTCCCTACCACACTGAGCTGCTTAAGATGGTATCTTATTCTTTGTGAGTTCCCCATCTCCTACAAGACATGCCAGTACAGAATAGGTATTCATGATATATTTGTTGGAAGTAACCATTTGAAAAAAAAACATGATCATAGTTAATTTATAATAATGCATGGAGGATTAATCAGATATTGAGCATTATTCACACAGCTGCTTCCTTTCTCCTACCTGAATTTTGACAGCAATCATTCTCAAATGTTAGTGTGCACCAGACTTTCCAGTGAAGCTTCTTCAAAGTAGACAAAGCAGCTCTGAGCCCTATCCCAGACCTACCAGGCCAGCCTCTCTAAGCTGGAGCCCTTTTTTTAACAAGCTTCCCAGATGAGCCTGAGGCACCATAGACTCAAAAGAAATCACTCTCCATTCCAGGCCAAGTACCAAAGACAAATTCTTATTGCTCTCCCCTTTGTGACCTTAGATACAAGAGTCTGTTACTACCGAGGACAAGAAAGGACAATTCCAATCCACTTTAGTCACCACTGCTGACATGCTTCCTTTGAAGGTGGAGAAGAAATGTAAAAGCACTCAAAGGTGGAAAATAAAAATAACTCCAGGCCTGTAAGTCATTTGGACAGTTCCAGTTGAAAAGCCAAAGCAGAAAATTAAGATTGCAGCACCCAGAAACTTTGTTTTCACTTTTCTTCAGGGTATAAATAATTTATAAGTCAAATGGAATTGTTCTGGCCCTAGCAATTTTGCATAATGGCATAGAGCATTACATTATAGCTTGTTTACATTCGGTATTATTTTCCTTACATTTCCAGATACTCCTCAAGTATCACAATAGAGCTCCCAACCCACATCCAGCCCTGGCCCAGGTCAATGAGCTATGACAAAAATAAGAATGCTAGATTGTCTAGCTAAGAATGCTAGACAATAATTCAGAAACTGCCCCAAAGATAAACCTGTCCAAAAATTTGATTTCTTGCATGCAGGCTACAGATACTTTCTCTTTGGTTGAGGAGTGGGTGAGCATAACTCCTCAGACTCCCTCAAAGTCCATTAGTCAAGACAATGTTTCTTCTCTATCACTCACTCTTTACAGAATGAATCAAACATTGCTATTTACTAATTCGTAAGTCTAATTGCTCATCTTATTACCAAACTTTGTTGTGTTTATGCGTTGCTTACCTGGAAGATATGCCAGCCACTGAGGGTCCTCACTTCCACTGCCCTTCAACAGAATGTACTGTAGGAAATACAGCTGATTGATGACTCTAGCTACTGCCTTTTTGCTTCCCATAACACTTTCCTCAGTGTCTGCTCCCAGCCAATGACATAGCACAGTACAGGTACTAGATCTAACTCATTTCCACCTGCCACATGTCTTCTCTAGTGAAAAACACTCAGGGTTACGACCTGCCAGAAATCTTTTGAAATCTGAATCTTTTTCTACCCAATCCTCCTTTCCTTCATTCCTTTTATGGGTATCAGGCTTACAAGGTGGTGGGAGGACTCTCTGACTAATCCAGCTCCCTTGCTCTTTATCCTTCACAGGTGTTTCCCCTCAATAAACCTCTCACATATTTAATTGCGTCTTGGCTTCATGAAGGACCCAAACTGAAAATGTTAGCTGTGAGGAGATAACTGCAAATTCTTTGCAACTATTATTAGTAAAAGATGGAGACCCTGTAGACCCAGTCATCCAACTGTCTGTACCAAGATTCCAGAGATGCAATTGAAAACATATGGGACTTCCAGACTCACCAATCTGTCAGCTAAGTACCACTAAATCATCTCAATCAACATTATGAGGATGAGAAGAATCATCCAGCCAAACTCTGCTTGAATCCAGAGGCATATAATTTTGAGATGAGATAAAATGGTTGATGTATTAGCCACTAGGTTTTGTAATAGTACACAAAAATAGATAACTGGAATAGGTATCATTATATTTGGTATCTATTTATATTTCTTTCCTTTTTTTCCACTCCTATTTGAGTTAAAAATCAATGACTTTTTAATGTAATTTCTCAAAAAAGGAAAGGTTTTTAAGAGTTTATATGAAAGATAATTTTACATAGTGTCTCAGGCCATAATTTTTTTGTGAGATTAATTTTTATTTCAAATCTAACCTGATGAGTTAAATAGAAACTTCTTTGTACTTCAGGTGCCAAAAAGCACTCTTCAAGAGTCCCCCAACCTGTGAATTTTTAATTTATTGGTTCATTTTCTATCTTAACTTTATAGGTACCAACTCAATAATATCCCAGTTAGTATGCAGTTCTGCAAGTTTTTTTTATGCTCAAAAGAGGTGGGGGGTGTTCAATGGGAAGCTTTTCAAAAAAAATTAAAGCTGTTGTGCTGCAGGCAGATTTGAAATGGAACACTGATTTTATTTTGATCAATAAATCCAGATAACACAAGGAATTACCATTCTCAAACACTGCAGTTTTTGCTTCATTTTAACTGAATGTGTCTTATGGAATCTTGCTTTATTCCATAAAACAGAATGACAAATTTTTTCTTCCACCAGACAAGCTAGACCTATCTGAAATCAATCTTTCAGCATGGCAAATACATTGTAAATTATAAGGCAATGTTTATACTAAAGCAAGTGTCATAGTTAATTTTAACAATTTTTTAAAAGCTTGTCAGGGTTTGGATAATACTAAGAGATGAAAATTTCTTACACAGCATGCCAGATCAGCACAGTTTTCAACTTGTGATTATAGGCCATTGACGAACATGTCACCAAGTTCACATAGTATTTATAGTCGATATGCTCAAGAAATTAAAAGCATTCAATCTTAGGCAGGACACAAATGTGAATGACTGAAACAGAAGACCTGAAAATATTTCAGTTGTGATAAATACTTTTAATAGATGCTTTTTATTTGTTTTCCAAGGAAGCCAAATACTTGCTGTAAAACCACAGGCCCATCGAAATCTTTCTATACTCATGTCCCTCAGAGTTCCCTACAATTCTGGTCATTCCAAAAATCCTTGTCCTTAAATAAATCAATTCCAGAAAAAAATGTTGAATAATCCTACCATTTCACTGTATCTTTAAACCATTTTTCCTTCACTATGTCTCAAAACCTTGCTCTTTGGAAGCACAAATCTTCTATCTATTCCTCTATACAAGCATCCACATATTCCTTATGTAGGAAAAATTTCAAAAGAAGAAATAATTGTTTAGCAAAGATAATTCTTTTATTTTTGCCCAGGAGGAATATGGAGTGGGTTGCTTTTTAATAAGGGTATTTTTTTAAATCAAATTTTATTGTGGTAAGAATAAACAATGAAATTTACCCAAAACAAAAATTATAAGTGTACACTATATCATTATTTACAAAGGTACAGTATTATACAGTAGACTACAGGGCTTATTCACCATGCTTAAATAAAGCTTCATGTCAGTTGATTAGCAACTCCCCACTCAACGCCCATCCTCCTGCCTTGGCAAAGGTTTGGTGATCAAGCTTTGGGATTGATAAAGGAAGCTGACTTGAAAGGCATAGATTTGGAGATCAACTTTCCTGTCCCTCTTCAGCTTCCCTTTGTCACCTTACTTTCTTTCCTAATGGTCAAGGCACCCTCTTGGTTGCCACTATACCTCTTGGCATCTATCTTACATCTGGCTTATATCTAACGTGGTTTTGGCTCATCAGCCTGTACCATTCTACCTGCCTGGCATAGCTCCCTGTAGTTCTCTTCACAACTCCAAACCAATGTTTTCCCGAAATTCAATAAATACTCATGTTATCAAAAACCTACATTTTTTAAATATAATAACTGAAACGTAGACCCATTAACTAGGTTATCTAGAACTGCCTATTAGAAATAAAGCTACAATTAAAACCTGTTTCTCTAGAAAGAACCAACAAAACCAAAAGAATGTTCTTTGAGATGACTAATTGAAAATTCCTGGATTAAGAAGAAAAGAGTGAATTTAAAAACATTTTCACCAACAGGGAAATATATTTTGGTTCTCAAATTTCCATTATGGAGATTCAAGATGGCGGGCTAGAGGAAGGCTGCATTCCTACTTGCTCCGTGGATTCCTACTTGCTTGGGATTCAAACAGCAGGAATATGGCTCTCAACGAGATTTTATATTCAAAGCACATATAAGGGGTCTCCAGGTGCCGCTCCAGAACCAACTCAGCCGGGCTGGGCTCGGCCCCGCCGCGGGCAGCTACCATCTGGGAGTGCCGGACCCTGCAGCTGCTTCGGAGCCACCGACCTGGGTCTGCGCCAGCCAACAAGTGAGTGCGGGTCCCCAGCAGCGGCTTTGGAGTCACTGGCCACGGCTCCGGCACCAGCCAGTGGCCTCCCAGGCAGAGACCGAGCATCTCAGGCTACCTGGGGCCTCCCGCGACTTCTGAAGAGGTCTGGCCGGGAGCCTTTGGGATCGCTGACTCTGGCAGGGAGTTGGAGCTGCTCCGCACAGTTTTGGCAGCTTCCCTAGCGGGGAGGGCCCATCTCCAGGTTCCTGAGGCCTCTAGCGGCGTCTGGGGAGGTCCGGCCAGGAACCTCTGGGATTGCTGACTCCGGCGGGGAGCTTAGGTCCTTTAGCGCCAGCTTACAGTGTCCCCAGGAGAGAGCAACCACCTGCCACCGCCTGAACCCCCAGCAAGGAGTTCAGTTCAGGTCAGCCTGGGCTCTCAAGCCCAGTGTCTCCATCACTGAGCACAGTTCTGTGACACCACCCCAACTTGATCTAGTGCCCAGGCCCACATCCAGGCCCAGAGTCTACCACCTTGCTGAATCTAATTGTCTATCAACACTAGGCTGCCTCTTCCCAGAAGCATTGATCATTCCCAAACTGGAGGTAGTGGGACAGCACCTTTCTTGGGTCACCGCTTGATCAAGCACCCCTCAAGCAACAGAGGGGAAGATACACGAGCACCATGAGAAAACACGGGAAGAAAGTGTCCCAATTAAACCTAGATGATATATCTAGAGAACCCAAAGACAGCATGGTAGAAGGAATGACAGAAAGGGAGTTCAGAATGTTCATAATTAAAGTGATCCGAGAAGAGAATGATGTGACGAGAGAGCAGATTCAGGCTAGGAATAATCAGCTAATAGAGCAATTGCAGGAAGCAAAAAATTACTTCAATAAAGAGATAGAAATTCTGAGAAAAAAAAAACAAACAAATTCTTGAAGGAAACAAGGAAATGAAGGAAACAATAAACCAAGTTAAAAACTCAATAGAAAGCATAATTAACAGAATAGATCACTTGGAAGACAGAACCTCAGACAATGAAGACAAAATATTTAATCTTGAAAACAAAGTCGAACAAACAGAGAAGATGGTTAGGAATCATGAACGAACCCTCCAAGAAATATGGGACATCATGAAAAGACCAAATTTAAGAGTAATCGGGATTGAGGAAGGCACAGAGATACAAACCAAGGGTATGAATAATCTATTCAAGGAAATATTATCAGAAAATTTCCCTAATATGATGAATGAGATGGAAAATCAATTACAAGAAGCTTACAGGACACCAAATGCACAGAATTACAACAGATCCACACCAAGGCACATTATAATGAAAATGCCTAACATACAAAACAAAGATAGAATTTTAAAGGCGGCGAGAGAAAAGAATCAGATTACCTACAGGGGGAAACCGATACGTATATCAGCAGATTTATCAGCCCAGACCCTAAAAGCAAGAAGGGCCTGGAACAACATATTTCAAGCTCTGAAAGAAAACAGATGCCAACCAAGAATCTTATACCCAGCAAAACTTACCTTCAGATTTGATGATGAAATAAAATCCTTCCATGATAAACAAAAGCTTAAAGAATTCACAAAGAGAAAGCCTGCCCTACAGAACATTCTCAACAAAATATTCGAAGAGGAAGAAACGAAAAATAACAATCTCAGTCATCATGGGGAGGAACTACCCTAAAGAAAGAGTCAATCAAAGGAGAAACAAAGTTAAGCTAAAAACCCAAAAAAGCTAAAATGACAGGAAATACAAGTCATATCTCAATAATAACCCTGAATGTAAATGGCCTAAACTCATCAATCAAAAGACATAGACTGGCAGACTGGATTAAAAAGAAAGACCCAACGATATGCTGCCTTCAAGAGACTCATCTCATAGGAAAACATGCCCACAGACTAAAGGTGAAAGGTTGGGAAAAAGCATACCATGCACACGGACTGAGTAAAAAAGCTGGGGTTTCCATTCTCATTTCAGACAAAGCAGACTTCAAACCAAAGATAGTCAGAAGGGATAAAGAAGGACATTTCATATTGCTTAAAGGAAGCATAAATCAACAGGACATAACAATCATAAATATTTATGCATCAAACAATGGTGCATCCATGTAGGTCAATCAGATCCTTCTCAATTTCAGGAATCAAATAGACCAAAACACAATAATACTTGGAGACTTTAGCACTCCTCTCTCACTATTGGACAGATCTACCAAACAAAAATTGAATAAAGAAACTATAGGACTTAATGACACAATCGCTAATTTGGACTTAACGGACATTTATAGAATATTCCATCCATCAAAAAGCGAATACACTTTCTTCTCAGCAGCTCATGGGTCCTTCTCTAAAATAGACCATATGTTATGCCACAAAGCTACTCTTAACAAATACAAAAACATAGAGATACTACCTTGTATACTATCAGATCATAATGGAATGCAATTAGACATCAACGAGAAAGTTAGAAACAGAAACTACTCCAAGACCTGGAGATTAAATAATATGCTATTGAATGATACATGGATAACAGAAGACATTAGGGGGGAAATTAAAAGATTCTTAGAGGTCAACGAGAATAAAGATACAACATATAGAAATCTCTGGGATACTATGAAAGCAGTGCTAAGAGGAAAGTTCATTGCAGAGAGTGAATTTAATAAAAGAATGAAAAGTCAATAAATCAATGACCTCACATTACAGCTCAAAGCCCTAGAAAAAGAGGAACAGATCATCACCAAAAGTAGTAGAAGACAGGAAATAATCAAAATCAGAGCTGAAATCAACGAAATTGAAACAAAAGAAACAATTCAAAAAATTGACGAAACAAAAAGTTGGTTCTTTGAAAAAATAAACAAAATTGATAAACCCTTAGCCACGCTAACAAAGAGAAGGAGAGAGAAACTCCAAATTACTAAAATCCGTGATGGAAATGGAAATATTACAACAGACACAATTGAAATACAAAACATAATAAGAAGCTACTTTGAAAATTTATACTCCAACAAAATAGAAAACCTGGAAGACATCAACAGGTTCCTAGAGGCATATGAGCCACCCAAACTGAATCTGGAGGACATACACAACTTAAATAGATCAATTTCAAGCAATGAAATAGAGGAAGTCATCAAAAGCCTACCAACAAAGAAAAGTCCGGGACCAGATGGATTCACAGCCGAGTTCTACAAGACCTTCAAAGAAGAGCTCATTCCAATACTCCTCAAAGTATTTCATGAAATAGAGGAGGAGGGAACCCTTCCAAACTCATTCTATGAAGCTAATATCACCCTGATACCAAAACCAGAGAAGGACACATCAAGGAAAGAAAATTTCAGACCCATATCTCTAATGAACATAGATGCAAAAATTCTTAACAAAATTTTAGCGAATCACATACAAAAGCATATTAAAAAGATAGTGCACCATGATCAAGTGGGTTTCATCCCAGAGATGCAAGGTTGGTTCAACATCCGGAAATCAATCAATGTAATTCACCACATCAACAGACTTAAGGTCAAGAACCACATGATTATTTCAATAGACGCAGAGAAAGCATTTCATAAAACACAGCACCCCTTCATGCTCAAAACACTAGAAAAAATAGGGATAGTGGGGACATTCCTTAACATTGTAAAGGCTATTTATGCTAAGCCCACAGCTAACATCATCCTAAATGGAGAAAAATTGAAAGCATTCCCCCTGAGAACTGGAACAAGGCAGGGATGCCCTCTTTCGCCACTAGTATTCAACATTGTTCTTGAAACTCTAGCCAGAGCAATTAGACAGACCAAAGAAATTAGAGGAATACGAATAGGAAAAGAAGAGATCAAACTATCCCTATTTGCTGATGACATGATTCTCTATTTAGAAGATCCTAAGAATTCCACCAGAAAACTTCTGGAACTCATTAATGAATTCAGTAAAGTAGCAGGATATAAAATTAATGCTCATAAATCTAATGCATTTTTATTCATAAGTGGTGCATCCTCTGAGAGAGAAATTAGGAAAACTACCCCATTCACATTAACCTCAAAAAAAATAAAATACTTGGGAATCAATCTAACAAAAGATGTGAAAGACCTCTACACTGAGAACTACAGAACACTAAAGAAAGAAGTTAAAGAGCATCTGAGAAGATGGAAAGATCTCCCATGTTCTTGGATAGGCAGAATTAATATTGTCAACATGGCCATACTTCCAAAAATGCTATACAAATTCAATGCAATTCCAATTAAAATCCCAATGACGGACCTCATAGAAATAGAGCAAGCAATCATGAAATTCATTTGGAGGAATAAGAGACCCAGAATTGCTAAAGCAATCCTTAGCAAAAAGAGCAAAGCAGGGGGTTTCACAATACCAGACCTCCAACTATACTACAGAGCAATAGTGACAAAAACAGCATGGTATTGGTACCAAAATAGACAGGTAGATCAATGGTACAGAATAGAGGACACAGAGACAAACCCAAATAAGTACAGGTATCTCATACTTGACAAAGGAGGCAAAAACATGCAATGGAGAAAAGACAGCCTCTTCAACAAATGGTGCTGGGAAAACTGGAAATCCATATGCAGCAAAATGAAACTAAACCCATATCTCTCACCCTGTACAAAACTCAACTCAAAGTGGATCAAGGACCTAGAAATCAGGCCAGAGACTCTGCACCTAATAGAAGAGAAAATAGGTCCAAATCTTCATCATGTTGGCCTAGTACCAGATTTCCTTAACATGACTCCCAAAGCGCAAGAAATAAAAGCAGCAATCAATGATTGGGATAGAGTCAAACTAAAAAGCTTCTTCTCAGCAAAGGAAACAATCAGCAATGTGAAGAGAGAGCCTTCAGATCGGGAGAAAATCTTTGCCACACACACTTCAGACAGAGCACTAATCTCCAGAATCTACCAAGTACTCAAAAATCTTTACACCAAGAACACCAATAACCCAATCAATAAATGGGCCAAGGAAATGAACAGACACTTTACAGAGGAAGATCTATAAGCAATCAACAGATTTATGAAAAAATGTTCAACATCACTCGTTATAAGAGAAATGCAAATCAAAACCACATTAAGATTTCATCTTACCCCAATTAGAATGTCTTTTATTAAGGACACAGGCAACAACAGGTGTTGGTGAGGATGTGGGGAAAAGGGTACACTGATACATTGCTGGTGGGAGTGCAAGTTGGTGCAGCCACTCTGGAAAGCAGTGTGGAGATTCCTTAGAAAACTTGGAATGGATCCACCATTTGACCCTGCTATCCCACTCCTTGGCCTATACCCAAAGGACTTAAAATCAGATTGCCACAGTGATGCAGCCACATCAATGTTCATAGCTGCTCAATTCACAATAGCTAGATTGTGGAACCAACCTAGATGCCCTTCAGTAGATGAATGGATAAAGAAACTGTGGTATATATACACAATGGAATATTACTCAGCCATAAAGAAGAATAAAATTATGGCATTTGTAGGGAAATGGATGATGTTGGAAACTGTTATGCTAAGTGAGATCAGCCAATCCCAAAAATCCAAAAGCCGAATGGTCTCTCTGATAAATGAATGATGATGCATAATGCGGGGGGGAAAGGTGGCAAGAATGGAGGAAAGATAGCTAGCATAGAGGGAAGGGAGTGTTGGGGGCGGGTGGGGGGTAAAATTAATAACAAAATATGTGACAGATACCATTGCCCTGTGTACATGCATGAACGCACAGATGGTGTGACTCTACTTTGTGTACAACCAGGGAAACAATAGCTGTACTCCATTTGTGTTCAATGAATCAATAAGTAAATAAAAAAAAAAGAAAAAAGCAAAGCCAAAGAAAAAAAAAAAAAAAATTCCATTATTCTTTGCTATGGATTCCAGTTCTCCAGTAAAATTTTCCATTTTCTCACCTCTTTTTCTTGAACATGGTTTTCAGAATTATTTTCAATTCCAATAATCTGAATCACCTCTGGGTGATTCTGTTGTCCTATCTGGTAATGTAGTGGACATTACACATAAATGTCAAAGGAGAACTGAAAGGTAATGCCCATCTTCAAAGAAGTTTTCTTAAGGTCCTACAAGGTAGTTGGAGTAGGAGTAGACCCATTATCCCAAATGTGGTTTCAGCTCACTGTTTTGGTTTTCCATCTTTGTCAGGCCTGGT
>JAJEJO010005408.1:15759-28820 GCA_020662805.1 Glaucomys volans | reverse complement strand
GCATGCAGTCCTTCAGTTGTCTCAACTAGGGGTCTGGACCCATCCACCTGGCAGATGCTGTACTGTGGTTTTTATCTCCCCAGCCATCACTGAACTGCTGCTAACTACTTTATGTTCAGCTTCTTTACCTCTTGGCCTGTTTTGCTCTAGGGGCAAAAGTAACTTAGAAACTAAATCTCACTTCTCTACAATTCTCTTGCTACTGGAATTATGACTTCTCAAATTCTGGCTGCCTTGGCAACCAATGATTTCAAGCATTTTTTTTTCTTTTTTTTTTTTTTGCATTTTATTCACATTTTTCAGGTGTTCTCAAAAGGATTGGTTATGTCCAAGCCAGATCATCACAGCCAGAAGCCTGGGTATTTTATATTTTCAGGTTACAGTAGATAGTTGTGTTAGTCAGATTGACCTTGTTGTGACCAAAATACCTGACAAGAACAAATTAGAGGAGAAAAGCTCACAATGTCAGAGGGTTCCATGCTCGCCCGACTCCATTGCTCTGTGCCTGAGTTGAAGTAGAACATCATGGGAGAAGAGCATGCAGAGGAACACAGCAGCAGGAAGCAGAGAGAGAGAGAATAAAGAGTAAGGGACAAAATATATCCAAGGGTACAACCCCAGTGACATCTCACCTGCCTACAGTTATCACACGGTAGTCCATTCAGCTATCAGTGAATTAATTGAGCAAATGGGTTAGTTCACTGATGAGATCAGAGCCCTAATTAGTATCTAAAATCCTCATTTCTGAGCCTTGATGAATTGGGGATTATGCTTTCAAAACACAGGCTTTGGAGAGGGCATTCCCGATCCAAACCACAACAGCAGGATTTGCTAATTCACAAATTAGATGTGAGAGATGAATGAATGAAACCCAGAAAGTCATGAACAACTCTGAGGACTTTTTGTTTCTTTGTTTTTGTCCCACCCATATTGTAAGGATGGAGTTGCAATTATTGATAGGGAAGGCTAGAGGGATATGGTGGAGAAAGCAGGTAATGGGGGAAAGTTGACACGTTCAGCTATGAATACATTAAAAGTGTGACACTAATTTCACATACACACAAGTGCTGACTATTGAGTAGACAATTAAATACACAAAGTTTAGAATTCCAAGAAGCCCAAGATGGCAGCATGAATTCATGAATCTTCTTGTACATAAGGTAGTGACTGAGGCATACATAATCTTGGAATGCAAAACAGTGAGTGGTAGTCTTTAAAAGATTAAAGAGCTCCTCCTTGAATATTCCACATTTTATTGCAGGGCTTTCAGATTGAAATGTTCGATGATGTGGAACAAGACAATGAGGGAGACATTCTGTGCTTTTAAGCAAATCCTACTAGTGTTTCTCTAAAAGCAAATGACCATGATTGCTTTGTTTTTATTCTCATTCAAGTAGGAGGTCTGGCACCATTAGCTCCCCCATCTACTCCTCCTCCCAGAAGACTCCATTTGCAGACAGGAGTTTGGGTAAGGTAAGAGTGGTACAAGAATAATAAAATAACAACTAGATGATATCAAAAGATTTGGGAAAGAGAATGAAAAAGGAGAGGAAAGAAGATGAAATAAAAACACAAGCATACACCAAAAGAAAATTACCCTCGTGTATGTTGAAGGGTTATGGAAAATAATATTCCTACAAGTCAGCCCCTGGGAGAAACAGAAAGAGTGTGACTCCAGAGGAGGGAGGGAAATTAGCCAAACATTAAACTGCTGCCAATAAATCCTTTCCCAGTAACAATGGGCCCCGAGGGAGAAAGCACACTTTCATCCCTTCCTGGGTTCATCCCCAGCATCTCCAAAAGCAAACATTCATCCTTTCCCAACCACAATGGGTCCTGAAGGAAGCAGGAAGATACTGCAACACTGGGCTCTGGACTTTGACCTTCTACCATTGCAAATGAGCACAGAACAGAGGCACAATAAATAGCAAAACCCTGGGAAATAATACATCCCAAAGGAAGAAGAAAAACAATGGATGGGCTTTGAGTATTCATCCTCTGAATCTGAGCTCCTACCTCTCTCCCAGTAACGATGACTTTCAAACTTTTTATAACTGCCTTCCTGAGTTAAAATTTTAACCTGCATAACCAGTTCCCCTACTGTCCAATTGGCACATCCATAGTTTCCAATGATTAATTCACCCTCATTGTAAACTGTAAACTCAGACTCCTTCAGAAACCCATGGGTCATTTTTGTACCCAGAAAATGAGCCTTCCCATGCCTGATTGATTGAATTGACTATGGAATAAAGGAAAACTTGGCTGATCCGTTTGAGGTCTGCTTCCATACTGGTTATTTGTATTTTCATTATGGTGCTGAAACTTGTTTACATATGTGATATTTACTTATTTCTAAATGGATGAATCTATTAGGAAGTCTAGGAGTCTGAGTCTAAACTTTACCGTCCTATATCTATCTATAACCTTCATTATTCCAGCATCAATTAGTGGTAAGCTTTATTTGTTCAACTTATTTAATAACTTATCAAGGAAAAATAATAAAATTGCCTTTATAAATTTAGGGATCCCCAAGTCTACTTTCATTAATCATTTTATAAACACTGACAACGTGGAACAAGGGTCCTCCTAGGACAAAATCAGAATCACAAGTCTGAGGTCTGGGTAGTTACATTTTTAAATTTTCCACAGATTTCAAAAGCCTTGGTTCAGAAACATATTAAATGATTTTCCATCCTTCCCCATTTTCCACCTTGCCTAGTCACTCACTAGTCAAGCATGAACCAGAGCTGCCACCGTCACTATAGGCTATACCCTCATGTCAAACCTAGGTCATCTCAGATGCCTCTACTATCATTTTTCTTCTTTGGTTTCTAAGTGTCTTTTGGCCAATATTTGTATAACTGATAGAATAACCTTCCCAGAACACATACTAATCATATCACTCCCTGATGAAAGATGTATCTTGGTCTACCACTATATCAGTTTTTTCTATTTTTTTAATACTCCCAAAATTCTCTATCCTTTCCTCTGATTTAATCCCTTTAAGGTCCTACACAACAAAAATGCAATTTTGTTTATACTTTTTTGTTTCATAGAGTCTTACTATGACTTATAATATGCCCCATTGTGTGTAATGTATGATGCAATTAGCCCCAGCCTCTTAACCTGCTGATTTCCACATGTTGCCATGGAGGCCACCCAAGAGAGTGTTAGGAAAATAAGCACTTCATGACTTCAGTACCAGGTAGTCAGAACTCTAGCATCAACTCTCCAATTGTATGACCGTGGGAAGATCATTTTATTTCTTTGTGTCTCCACTTGGTAATTTGCAAAAATAAAAGGAATATCTCTCAGGTCATTATAATTCTAATGCTTTGTAAAACCTCTTACCTCTCAGAGAGAAGGATGAGTTAGTGACTACAAACGAATGGCATTAGCTTACAAGATAGTGCTTTTTATAAGAAATATGCATTTGAAACAACTTAACAAACTAGGTGATAGTATATTTAATAGATACATAAATTAGCAATTTATTATTTGGGGGATTTTTATTTGTTTTTTGTTTTTGTCATTTGCACAAAGTGTTTTGGTTTTTATAATCTAACAGTCTATCTCTGACTGATGTGTCTGCTTTATACACACTCTGATGTTTCCAGACAATTCCAAATGCTTTGAATCTGCTTGCATCTGGCCACAATAAAGATAAAGCTGTGATAACATTTCTAAAAATAAGTTAAAATTATCTCAGAAGCAAAAAGCAATAACCATAATAATAGAGATTGCTACATCTGGTGAACAACTGAGAACTACTGCAGATTCCCTACGTCTTGGTCATTTTTCGTTCCAAACTTTTCTTATACTCTCACTCACAAAAATTGCCCTATATCATGCTATCAGTTCAAATCCATTCTTTCTTTCAAAATCAGATTCAAATCTCACTTCACTAGCCCTTTCTTCCTATCACTTACTTAATCCTCATGGAACAGAGAACAGGCTTAGCTTTGCTTTCCTCCCTATTCATGTGTGAACCTTTCTCCCACTTTCAACATCTGCCTCAAGGTATGGTCATCACTTTCCTGACTGCTCAGGAAGCACACCCAGGAGTGTCATCTCCTACCCAACACTCCATGACAAATTTTGACTGTATTCTGGCCTGTTCATCTGAATGACAGGCATATTAAAGCTATATTTTACATATAGTTTTACACACACACACACACACACACACACACACACACACAATTTAATATGGAGCATTTATAATCTGATTACAAAAGTCCAAAGTTAACACAGTTTGTAGAAACATTGAATAGTGTGAAAAAGCAAAAAAGAAGATATACTTTGGTATTGTAGAGTTAGGTTCATCATGGATCCATCTATTTGGAAGTTATATCTTCCTGTCAAAATCCAAGATGACTTATGAAAATCTTCTTATTTCTGGGTAGAGGACAGACACCACTTCAGAATGCTTTTGACCACATTGCAAAGTTGCATTGATGGAAGAATGAAGATTTTGAGAAGCAGTAAATGGTGATTAAGGGCACAATCTCTGAATTCAGAATGCCCAGGCTCAAACTCTTCTACCAATCACCATCACAGAGATCTTATGGAAGTCACTCCTCAACTCTGTGCCAAACTTCCCAAAAATAGGATGGGGATAGCAATGGCTTCTAACTCATGGAGTTTTTATAAAGATGAAATGGCTCATATATGTAGAATGTATAGAATAGATGACGGTTTTCACCCACTGTTGCTATGGTTAAGAGAGCCCTCACAATAAGCACATAAAGCAGCAAATTAAGAATTGATAGAGCTAGAACTAAAAGCTATTCTTAGAAAGTGAGTTTTTATCAATTACAAATAAAACAATTGAGAAATCTTAGGAACTTGTCTATCTTCATCCAAGGAGGGGAAACATATTATGAAGAAGAACTATGTGGAAGATAGGAAAGGATCATCACACACACACACACACACACACACAAAATTCAAAGCAAAAAGATTCACAATAGATCAAGAAAAGAACATTCCCCTGTGTCCAATCCCTTAGTTGCCATTAACACCATAGTAGGAGTCATAATGAAGTTTGCCATATGTGTATATAAATGTGTATGTTGAATGTTTTTCTTTATTAAGTATTACATTAGCTAAGTGCAATTCATGCCTAGGGACTCAGATCCTCACCTAGTCATGTTCAGTGTTGTCTCTATAAAACCTAGACTTACATGAGTGCCTAAGTGGATGTTTGTACCACGTGACTGGAAATGTCTGCAGCAGATGCAAATGGATCAGGTCCTGATTAACAGACCAGGCAAGAAAGGGGCCCATTATGATTGTGCTGCGAATTCAAATGAGCCATTCTCTGACTGGATGACTACCGGGGCATCTTAATGCTTAATTCATAGGAATAAATTCAATTGGTTCGCACAGTCCACCAACCAGACTTCTGTCTGTTGAGAGAGCCAGTGGCTTCTTGCCTTCTGTCTCTCCTTCCTCTCTGGTGGCTTCTCCCATTACTCCTCTCCACCCAGTGTTCAGAACTAGCAGCACAACTCAGGAGTCACTGTGGGGAGCTGTTTCTTCCCAAGCACTGCTTTCTTTCATCCAAAAGGTCACAGGGTACAGGTCATGTGATCCCCCTCACTTTCTGCTCTCCTCACCATAATACAGAGATTCAATGTCATTTCCTTCCTCTCATTATTTTGCACATTGCTTTTTTACCTCTTTCTATGTCCTCCTCCCTTCCATTTAACATGTTCTAGACCATTGGTACCTAGCATTAACATCAGGTAAAGGGTGTTCCCGTTCTTCATCCTATGTATTCATTGAAAGGTTAGCCTAATTACTGTGATTTAAAAATAGGGCAGACACATGTATGTTGATTAAAGGAACACCAAGTTTGTCATACAGAATAAGATTATCATTCTTAACTCTGCTCCATTATAATCAGCAAGAATCCTAAGCTCTGTTAGGAGGAGAGTTTGTCCTCATTGTACCCCATCCCTCCAAATGACTTGCAAAGGATAATGATACCGTAGTTTGTCAACATTAGGCCCTGCTCATTTAACTCTTCTTGTCTAATGACAAGGAGAATGAGGAGACATTAGGCTCTAGAACATACCTGAATTGAGGGGTGCCAGAATGGAAGGAGATAAGAATTCTCAGCAGAGGGCATGAGCAAAGGCACGGAGAGCTAAGCAGCCACACCTGATCTACAAAGGTGAAGTTGTATTTTTAAGGTGAAATTCACACATAGTGAAATGTAGACTTCAATAAATTTTGATAAATATATTCAATTGCACACTTCATACCCCAATTAAGATATGGAACATCATCACCACTGCAAAAGATCACCACTGTCTTCCTTTAAATCAGTCTTCACCAACCATAGTCAACCTCTGTTTTAATTTTTATCACCATGGACTCATATTAAGAGCCTGTTCTTAAATTTCATATTAATGGAATTATATCATATATATTCACATGTCTGTGTATCACCATAAAGTTCTTGATGTTTTTCCTTTTTTTGGTAATTATATATGTTTATTTATTGCTGAATAGTATTCCCCTGTATACATATATTACACTGTTTATTCATTCAAGGAAAAAGTAGTCTGATGTGGCTAATGCACAGAGTTATTGTGATGTTGGATTGAGGAAAGGGAAATATATCTTGTAATAATCCTAAATAGATAAAATAGGTTAAAAAAAACCATGGCACATTGGCTTCCTGGGGAATTTGAACATTATTCTAAGGGCAGTCGTTAGCCATGTAGTAATTTCAAAGGAGGATGTATCCAATCAGATACTAGCATGCAGCTTATCACTGAGAACTCTCAATCCCTAACCAGTATTGTCATCTCAAGTTGTGAGTCTTTATAACAGTCATCCAGAAGTCTAATATGCTTCATTTTCATATTTGACTAGGGATTTTGAGCATCTATTATGTGTCAGGAAATCTATTAGGAAATGTCACATTGATGGTTCTTTAAGGATCCTGCCATCCTCACTACCCATGAGTGTATTCTCACATGGACCCGAGTCACCTCTACAACACAGCCTGGCCATTTGTTTCTGCAGTGCATTCTCCAGCTACCATCTATAATAGTAGGACTTAATCTCTTCATTGTTTTTGGAGGAAAATATAACTTTATGACTAGAATTAAAGGTAAAAACAGGTCTCCCCACAATACAGACACATGGTTTCAGCAGCTGGGATGTCTTGGTGTTTGAGCATTTTGTGCTCAGTCTAGAAAGAGCCACCAGTGCCAGCTGGACACCCAGCTGGCAACTGCCAATTGGGCAGCAAGTTGTGGCAGTTTTGTGAACCGTCTGATGAAAAGATTTTTCAAGTCTTGTAATGGAACTTGAACCAAGAATTCATTCCCAAAATATGCCCTGGCCTCCATTTTGTCACAAGTAGCTCCAGCATAAGAAATGTAGAAAGAACAAGGGCTACCAATTCCCAAAGCTTTTGAAATATCCCAAACCATTTGCTTGCTTTATCCTCCTCCATTTAAAACTAATTTTTTTCTTGAATATGATTCTGTGAGAAAAATCAAAATTTTAGTGAATAGAATTATTTTAATACATAAAAAGACTGCTAGCTTATAGAAACACTATACACTTCATATAACACTCTTTGTGAGTTGAGTTTTATGTCAAGGAATTTTGGAACACAGGTTGATGAGTGATGCCAGACATTGTGGGGAGAAAAGGCAGAGAAAAATAGTCGTGGTCTAGGAAACAACAGGAGAAAATCCCTGGTCACCATCCCTCAATCCAGAATGAAAGGTGAGTTATTTGCCAGCACTGGGCCTCCGGGAATTCAAGGAACAAGCGACACAATGAAGATGGCATAAGCTTGGGGATCACAGAGGAAAGTCAGTGCAGATTTCCTGGCAGGAGAAATAAGCCAGGACTATGAATGTCTTAAAACTGGAAGCAACCCACATGGCAAAGGCCTCTGATGGGTGATCCAAGGAAGAAACACTCACCAGCCAGGACTTCAGTGATCATGATGCAGATGGACATTTAGAAGACTGACTATTTGGCTGGATTCTCATTTGCTTATTCCTAGTCGATAGACAAAATATACTCAACACAGAGTAGAAACACAGAGTAGAAGGCACAGAGAGAAGGTTCCATATCTGTTTGTTTCAGGAGAACTTTATGGCAGGATATCCTGATCTTTCCTTTTACATACTTAGCTCTTTCAGAAGAATGAGGTTTGAGAAAAGAAGGATATCCCCAGGATATTCTAGCCTTCAGACTGGAAGTAGTGATGCAATCCAAGGTCACATGGAACTTCTAGGAAACTGGATCCCTGTCTGGCCAGGATCTCCTGGATTGACCCAGGTCCCCTAAACCAAGGATAGCAAGGGAGAAATCCAGGCAGGTTGGGGTGATGGGTATTTCCAGTGGTTCTGCTTTCTTTCCATCTCCAGGCTGCTCCAAACCTTTAGTCAATAATGAAGGGCAAAAAGAACAAGACAGACAGCTATGGTCCCCACCACTGCCAGGTAGCAAAGAATGTCTGGTGTTTGAGCCCAAAGTCCTGTTAGGACCACAGGTGGATGGACAGTGTAGGCAAAACCATGTGGATTTCAAATTATGGGTTGTTGATTACTGAAACATTACTCATGCTCTTTGACCAGCAGCTTTTAAAACTCTAAGATCGATTTAATTCTTTTGTAGTTTAACAAACTATTTCACTAATCATGTTATGTTTTTATTTCTGGTTTGTATTTTGCATTCTTTCCAATTGATCACGTGTAGTTTGGGACAATAACCTTTATTCCTTTGAACTTTTATCTGCGGCATAAAACCATCAGAGATTTTCCTGAACCTCCCCTCAGACCAAGAAAACACGTGAAGCTAAGTAAACATGTAGTTCTGTTCACTGGTCCACAATCTTCTCCACTCCTCACTCGGTCTGTAATAGTTTCCTTTAACTTAGAAGAAATTCTCCCTCTCTCTCCCTCTCTCAGTTCAAATCCCATTAGGCCTCTGCTTTTATAACAAAAACCATGAAGCCCTCTCATAAGCTTTCTCAGACAAAGGAGCAATAGAACCTACTATTTCCTGGAATGGTAGGAAAAAGAAATTTTTCTTGTCATAAAACTATGATATGATAAAGGCCCATAGTCAGGGCAACTGGGAGTAGAATGTGTGCAGTTTAACCATTTCTGAAACATGGGTTCTTGGGATCTAACACCTGAATTCTAGACGCATCTCTTTTCCACTGAAAGGACATAGTACCCTACAGAGTTGTGACTCTATATCACACATGTTCAGCACCGGGGCCTCTTCTCGTACCCATGACTTCTTCACTGTCTAGCTTTTACTTTATCTAAACGTCCAACCATTACAGCATTCCAACTTTCAAGAGGAAATGGCTCTGAGCAATGATAAAATTGTGTTTTAGGTGCTGGGGAGTCTAAATTTTTCTCTCAACCCTACTGCTACATGGTTTGTGATGTGGGCAAGTAAGTAATATCAGTATGCTTTACTTATCAGACTGAAAAATATGAAATCCTTATAACTTTATTCTTCAATCAATATAAAAATCTTATGAACTATTGTTTAAGCTATCCCCAGGCAAAAAGGAAAAAAAAGAAAAAAAACTAACCTTCAAGCAACAGACGGACAACCACCTGTCACAGGGCATATAAAAATATCTCTGGAATGTGTGATCCGTAGGACTAGATGACCTCCAAGGGCCTGTCGAAAACAACTGGACAGTCACAAATCGTCCAAAAGCACTCGGTAACTGCCCAGTGAATAATCAGAAGTGCCTCTGATTTACACTGCTTGGTGAATAAATCATTTGATACTTGTGGCAAGTGAACCAAAAGGAAATTGAGATAGTCTAGGAAAGAAAGGTGAATCAGACAAAAGACTGTAAAAAAATTATTTTTTTAATGAATTTAACTGCTGATAATTAGGATTGGCAGTAGAAATTAGCATAAACACACCATCCCAATGATAATGCAACTAGAACATTGTTATAAATTCTTAACGCCTCTTTTAAGAATAGAAAATGACAACTCATCAAAGAACAATTCATCAGGGTTCACTGAGCACTGACCTGAGCACTTCATTGCTCTGATCTATGGAACCCATTCCAATTTTACCAGGCAAAATGCTTAGAGTGGAGAAAAGAGAATTTTCATATATTAATAGTCTAGACTGGTAGGTTTCAAAATTTCTTGGCTGAAGAAAATTGCTCCATTTTTAAAAGGAACTAGTAAGCAGAAATCCATTATAATAACAGTAATAACAGCAATAACGAATATGTATTGAGCATTACTACATGCCTGGCACTGTTCTCAATATGCATATTGACTCATTTAAACCTCACAACACCACAAAGGTGATATTAATATCCCCAGTTTACACCACATAAAGAAAGTTGGTAATAGTAAGGTTAAATAAATTGCAGAGATCCACCAAATGTAATGAAGGGAACCAGGATTCAAGCAAGTCTATCCTGGGAACCCAGTTGCACTCTTTGCTTGCATTTGTAAAACAGACATAGCAAAGATTCTCTGCTTGTCAGTAAATAAGCATGATGAACCATTCCCAAAGGGTCACCTACTGGTCTAAATGAAGGCTATCATCTCATAAATATCTGGAAAAGTTATCTATGAATTTACTACCGGAAGTCTGTCCCTTTATAACTTGATATTTTAAAATACACATAAATGTTTTTATATTTAACTTTTTATAGTCATATCTAGGGTATATTTACGTGTGAATAAGACAACAATCAATTTTCTGAAGTCTCCATTCTGGAGCAGAGGTACAGAAGAAGCAAAAAGAAATTTATAGTGACATTAAATGTTCAGAGCACTTACATATAACTGTAGACATGTGATGTGATTGTGGAAAGATAATCACCATGGGAAACTATCCTTTACCTACCCAAGAAATGATCAGCAACCATGGTGGATGGAAGAATGTATTAAAGAGGCAAAAGTCATGATTTCAATTAGCACGTGGTAGGTACCTTAATTACAGTTTCTTTCTAGGTCTATACTCACATCTTTAATCATATTGAACTTGCTTGGAAGTATGGGGCCCTTTTCTCCTTCTGAGGCCCTACCTTTTTATCTTTCTATGTAATAAACTGTATTTCCCAAAAGTCGAGCACTCAGCTCTCACCTGCAATCAATGAAAGTGACCAAGATAGACCAGCAAGACCTGCAAACTATCACCAAACTCAACTACCCTGGGAGACACTCAAGCACATCACCCTACCTAAACATCAATATGATACATTCTTGTTCAAAAGACAGCATGACTTTGTATAGGCAGGCACATAGACCTCAAAATAATAGCAAAGAGACTTTAACACACTTTAAAAAATCCTTCTTAGAATTCAATTTGGTATAATTTCTCTGTTCCCAGCACGGATGAGACCAAGATGACAATCACACAGAATCAGTCCCTCGGTATACTGCAGTAATCTTGATATTTTTTCATTTGTAAGCTTTTACCTGTCACTCATTTATCTCTATTATTGTGGGAATTTTCATCCTTACTTACTTGACCCACAACAATGAACAACTTCAGTGACTCTCTTGACCTGGACAAAATACATGAGAAGTACCTGTCATTTCAAGATCTTGGAAGCAGCCTCTGAGGGCAAGAAGATCCCAGGATTGACCTACATCAGGGTTTAAACCAGTGGAAATTTTACCAACCTTGCTAGCAGTTGTGAAGAATTACAGAGCACTAACCATACATAGTAATCCTTGTCTTGTTTTGGTATGCATATTACAGTGAGGTGTTTTGTTTTGGTTTTTGGTACCAGAAATTTCACCCAGAAGCACTTACCCACTGAGCCACATCCCCAGCTGTTTTTATTTTTTATTTTGAGATAGGTTCTCGCTAAGTTGCTCAGGGCCTCACTAAATGGCTGAGGCAGACTTTGAACTTGGGGTGTAAATAGGATGGTTCTGATAGAGCAATAGTATTGAAAGAAGTTCTTTCTCTCATTTAAATCTGAAAAATTCTTATTTCTACCAGAGAAATGGACAGAAACATGAAATGTATACGCTTGACAGAAAATGGGATTTCTAGTTCTAAACATCAGTCCTTTATAGGAAGTTCCACTAGTTAATAACATTTTCAAAAAACATAAATGAGGAACATGCGTCAGTTCATAATAACACTGTTTGCCTTGAGATTTTGAAAGCCTATTATTTAAATATGCAACTAGATAACTGTTATTCCTGCTGTGATCAGAGATTATAAAATATGCAAGTGTGAGACTGTTGCTATGCTTCACTGATTACCTTTTCTTACATTTAATCTTGCCTTTTATTAGTAGAAAAACAGATGCATGTACAGCTCCTTGATAAAGTATGACTAACACATTATCAGGAGTTCATGTGGAAAAGTTTATAATTGATGACAATAATTTAGCAGCACTTTTTTAAAAAGTTGATAAAATTGCTGCACAACTCTAGAATGCACAGAAGTTGTAAGATTTTGTAGTCATTTACAAAGGAACATAAAGAATAAAGTACCCATTTTCCCCAAGAGAAATGGAAATGTAATCTCCTAAGTAAAATCTATTCATGGTGGAATTTTTATTAGCTTTCTGTAATGGAAAGGCTATTAAATATATATTGTTTTGTGCTCCTGAATAGTTTTCACATCTTCGTAAGTGACGAAAAGAGCAGTATTGCATTATGAAAAGTACCATTCATGCATTGTAAGCACCAGTTCACAGTACAATGGGCTGGATAAGGCAAAATAAATTCCAAAGTCTAAATAGGGCAAATGTGTTAAGATGAATGATAGCTATGCTACTCACTCCATAGATGCCATGGAAAAGAACACAAAATTCTTGGGTATCAAGCCAGCTGAAATGTTCTTTAAAGACATTTGTTTGAAAATTCAGTGACATCTAGTGGCAGATTAAGTTCATCACTTCTGGGCACTCACCCAGAGACCTCCATTTTAAGACAATCCAAACACAGGAAAGTCAACCTGGCATTTTTTGATCCACAGGAAAGATGGAAAGATAATTTACTACAATTAAGAGGACACATTCTCATTTAATGAGTCAAAGTTAACAATTTGAGAAC
>JAJEJO010005408.1:0-15659 GCA_020662805.1 Glaucomys volans | reverse complement strand
GTATTTTTTTTTTTTTTTTTTTGGAACCAGGGATTGAACTCAGGGACACTCGGCCACTGAGCCACATCCCAGCCCTATTTTGTATTTTATTTAGAGACAGGGTCTCACTGAATTGCTTAGGGCCTCGCTAAGTTGCTGAGGCTGGCTTTGAACTCGCGATCCTCCTGATTCAGCCTCCCAAGTCGCTTGGATTACAGGCGTGCACCACCACACCCAGTTTACCTATAGTGTTTGATAAAATTTATCTTCCTTCTCTCAGAAATGAATCCAATCAGATCCTGAAAATATTTGATGATCTTAATTTAGTTATGTTAAAGATGTTTTCTTTATATGTGCCCACTAAGATATCATAGACTTACATGGACAATTTCTCACATCAAAATATGACACTTTCCATGAAGCATTTAGGCCAACTTTACCATCCAAAAGGTCTTTCATGGAGTGTGACGCACACTAGAAATTGGGAAATATGTGGATAATAGTTTAAGATTTTATTAAAAGTAACATTCTCATGGACTTATACTGGGTTCTTAAATTTAGTCAACAAAGCTATACTTGATACTATTAAGTCCCAAACTCTGTATCACATCCAAGAGAACAAAGCCAAGTGAGTTAGAACTTGTGAACCTGCATTCCTTAGTCTGGTGAATAATGATGTCAATAAGTACATCAACATCAGGCCAAAGTAGTGGGTTCTTTGTATGACGGCAGAGGGAATGGTTACCTACCCCAAATGATATGGGAAGGAAAAAGAAATTATAATAATGAGGAAAGCCTTCCCTAACAAGATAGCATTGGTGCTGATATAGGTGGATAGAATAGAGATTGATGAGGAAATACATGGTAGTCAGGAGGGGAAGGAACTTGGGCAGAAGGAAGGGGAGGGAAAAAAGTGCAAGCTCAGGAGATTGTGATACATTATATGAAAAGAAAACGCCTCAACATAAATTCTTATAAGTCATCAGATACCTTTGCAGGATTAAGAGAAAAAGAGATAGTATCAAATTTAGAATTTTAGAATAGTATTAGATAGTACCAAATTTTAGAGTTTTAGAAATACCACTTCTCACAGAGAATCAGCAAGGGACTTCATGAGATCTGCTAATGTCACAGAAGGCTTTTAGGAAGACAAAACTCACTGCATTCTGTGAAGCAAAGTCAAGTCCACCTAGATCTATTCTAACTTGGCTAATTAGATGCAGGCTTGGAGATAATATCTCACAAATGAGCAAATTAGTCATTTTTAGCAACGTTGCAAGTTCTAGCAAACTTTTAGACTTACTTCCTTCTACCCAACAACAACGAAAAAAAAAATTCCACAGAAAGAAAAGGAGAAGATAAAACTGACAGTGGTGAGAGTTCTGAGAGACTCCCTAATGCTCCAACTGTCCCAGACAGGTTGGTCTGCCTAGACAGGTCATCCTCTTCGAACTAGACTCCCCACAAAGTTCAAACTGAGGAGCAAAATACAGATCAAGGGAAGCTACACACAGCTCAGGGAGTATTTCCAAACCCTACATGCAGTCCATTCACTCTGTGGGTGGCCAGTGGTTTTTATTGCTTTAGGAAACTGGCAGAACAAACTCTTGGAAACTTACTCTCTTGCAGATTCCATTCAGAGTCAGGCTGCCCTAGCCTTCCTAAGGAAAGCACAGTCCAAACAACCTCACAGAGCAAAATCAAAGAATGTGCACAGGGTATATTCAACCACTGAAGGATTTCAGAAAGAGAATTTTATTTCTTACTCTCTTTGTACACATGGAGGAAGGAAGGGAAAGAGGGACCACTACATAATATGCAGAGTAGGATAATAGATACCATGACAGAGGCTATTCTAGTTTTAAGACAAGAAATATGGGTCTGAACAAAGGTAAATAGAGTGGGAAAGTATAGCCTGACTTTAGCGATACTAAGGAGATAATGCAATAAGGCTTGCTGACCAGTGGGATGTAGAATATAGAGAAATGGAAAAAGCAGAATAATCCCACATTTGTGGCTCAGGAGGAGGGTAAGTGATGATGCAATCCAACAAACTTGGAAATAAGGTGAAGCTAAGTGGGGAAAGGAGCAAAAGAACGAGGAATAAAGTTTTATTCAAGGTACGCTGAATTTTCCATGGGGTATCCAAGTAAGCCGTCTAGTAATCTGTTGAAAACTTGGATCTGAGAGGGAAGTCAGCTTGAAAGGGAAGTCAGTCAGTGCAGCACTTAAGTGATGAATAAATCTTAATGGAGACAGAGCCTACAAACCCAGGGCCCAATGGTTCTAACCTTTTGGAATTTACCTTTTCCATAAAGGGGGGAGGGGTGGGTTTGAATAAAAAAACAAAGCACTTAAGTTATAGCCCCATTTTATTCTGTCTTTCCAAATTCCTTTTCTTTCATTAGTCATTCCCTCTTGCTGGATTCTTACCTGTTCAAGATGGAATTTCCTTGTTAGTCTACTACCCACATCTCACATCCACTCTTACACGTGCACATTTTAGAGGAAATGTCCTGTTTGTCTTGCTGTGGGGTGAGGACAGTGTAAACTGACGTCTGAGAAGCAGAATCAGGGACAATCAAACAGTATGCATCTACTCCAATATCCCTTCCTTCTACGGAAAAAAAAGGGAGCATCTAACCTGTTCTTAGTGCAAGTGGATCACCCTGAGACAGACTTGGAGGACAGAACTGTCTCAGTATGGGGACGCTCAAGACTTTTGGTTCAGATTGACTCTTGCATCCTCTACATTAACTAAAGACCCAGGGGGACAGGCCAAGTGGAGCATTCTGAGTACCCATTAGGTATTTGCCATTTGAATATCAGATCGAAATTTTAATAGTAAATGTCAATATTGACTCTGTGATACCTCCAATATTATTAAAACAAAATTAAGCCCTAAAATTTTTCACATATTTGTTATTCTTATTTATTCCTTATTTCTGAAATAAGTCCATTTCTAATCTTAATTATTCACTCTGTCCCACAGGGGAAATAAAGCTCTGTAAAGAATAAGACCATGTGTGAATATGGACATAAAATTAGCACTTATTTAAATTTAAGAAACTATTACAATATAATTTGCTGTACTTTAATAAAGAGGGTTAGCATTTTGAAACTTTTTGCTTGTTACTATGTATGAATATTAAAACTCATTTGCAAAACAAGAAGTTATATATAATGTAACATTGGTTCAATAGTCAAGTCTGTATAGCTGCATTTTTTTAAATTCAGCAATTATATAGGGCTTATTTTATTCTAGTGCTTTGCCACAAAGGAGGGAAGAGTTAGTTTCTACCTTAAAAAACTATATGACCTAGTGGGAAATAAGGGCCTCATAAATCAGGAGCAATGTTACAGTGTGAAGTATCATCATAGTGATTACGTGGTAGGCTTTTTTAAGACACTCTCAATTAGATGAGTTACATTATAGGTAAAACTTGACCCATGTCCATAGAGTGACTAGAACACTGTATGGGTTCACAAGCATCCACATCTTTTGGTAGCACATAGCAATAACCCCTTTTAGAGATGGTTGAAAAAACATACTAGGAGAATTTAGATAACTTACTAATTTAGCAGTTAGAATGCAAAGAAGCTGCAAATGGCACTGATTTGGGTCTGACATCAAAACACATGACCTCTCCACATTGTTCACCTAAGTCTCAAAGCATGTGAAAGACAGAGAGGAGAGGGGAGGGAAGCAGAGGTGAGGAGGGGATAGGACTTCATTCTGTCCCAGGATAGGAAGTTAAGAAAGTCTTCAAAGAGGCAAGAAATATTGAGTGGGACTTGGGAAAAAAAATTCACTAGGAAGCAAAAGAGCAGCAGAAGTAAACTTCAGACAAAGGGAGAATATAGGCAAAATCGTCAAGACTCAGATACACCCAGAATATTTCTGGTGACAATAGTCCAGTGTGATTGGAGAGTAAGAGTTCAAGAAGAGACGTGAGAGTATAGTGGGAAGACCACACAAGTAATGTTGAAAACATTCCACGGGAAGAGATTGTGAAGTATCTCAAATACTGTGCTAATTAAATGATGCTCTTGATAACAAATTTGTTGTTTTAAGAAGGAACGGGATATGATTAGAGAAAAAATATTAGAAAATGGCAATTTAGGAAAAATGTAGAGAGGCACTGAGATTCCTAGAGACAAAAACTATTAGGAGGCTCTTTAATAAATGGTTGAAAAATGAGGAGAACCAAGAGACAATGGGGGAAGAGAAAAGAAATCTCAAAGTCAGTTTTGACATCCTGTCAACAAGACTTATTGATTGATTTCTGAGGTTGTAAAAAAAAGGAGTCCAAGACAGACAAGTTTCCACCAGGAATGGCTACAAAGGAGCTCCATTAAGAAGAGAGAAGTGCAGAGCAGGGGGAGAATGTTTACCTGACAACAAGAGTTAGCAGGTGAAGATGCTAATTGGCAGCTCAAATATGAGATTGGGTTGGAGACAGAGGTTGGTGGAAATCAGTGTAGTCCAGTATATGGAAATAGGTAGGGAATGAGAATAAGAAAGAGCCAAGAAGTCGCCCTTTGGTAATATCAGTGTCTGTAAGCTTCTGAAAGGAAAAAAAACAAAACAAAAAAAAAAAAAAACACCTGAAGGAGATTGAGAAACAGTGGTCAAAAGTTAAGAGGAACATTGGGAGAGGCTAATGATTCAGAAGCTTTGTAAATGCTGCACTGAAGTCCTGAAGGATGGTGGCAAAGAATAAGCCATTAGAAAAATCAAAGGGTGATCAGTAGAATAGAGGAAAGAGACCTGGCGGGAGGAACGAGAGGGAAAGGGGAAGTACTGGGGAATGATATTGGCTAAATTATATTATGACATTGTGTACATGTATGAATATGTAACAATGAATCCCACCATTCTGTGCAACTATAATACATCAATAAAAATATGGACAAAAAAAAAAGAATAAGCCCCTGGATGTGGGAGAGGGAGGCGTCAGGAACCGTGGAAAGCTAACTTCTACAAAGTGATGGATGTGAGGATCCTGGGCAAGCTGAGAAAGGCCAACGTAGTTGGCAAAGACTTATTTCTCTCTCTTTTTTATCGGTGCATTATAATAATACAAAATAATGGTACTTACTGTGATATATTCACCCTTTTCCATCTCCATCATCTATGGTACTGGTCTCCTTTCTATTTTCATTAGATCCCCGCCTCCCCCCCCGCCACCTTTTTTTTCTATCTAACTTCCACATGAGCGAAAATATCCAACCCTTGACTTTCTGAGCCTGGCCTATTTAACTTAAAATATGGTATAGATAGATAGATGATTGATAGATAGATAGATAGATAGATAGATAGATAGATGATAGATAGATACACACACATACATAATGGGTTTGACTCAGCCTAAAGGAAGAACAAACTTATGTCATTTGCAGGAAAATGGATGGAGCTAGAGAACATGTTAAGACTTGTCTTTCTAATTTGACTACAAAGAATAGGAAGAGTATTGAGAAGCAAGGGGGCTTAAGATCAAGAAAGTCTGCAATAGATCTGAGTATGTAGACACTTTTATATATTGGGAAGCTGTTAAGGGGTTAATTAAGAGGCCTAAGAAGGGTCAGTATGGTGTCTTTCATTCAGAAAAATATGACTCTCACTTTACATATTGGTTTTCCTTTTCTCTCTTGCCAGTTTCTCTCTCTCAGAACAACTTCAGCTCTCTGGTGTTAGGAGTCCAGGATAAGTACTTTTAAAAGCAATGGTTGGCCCTTTCCAGGCTGTCATTTTGTATAATCTCTTCAAACATACAACCCATTATTTTTGCAATGTCAAGCAATCCAGGTTCCCAAATCAAGGTGTTTTGTGGCAGATACCTATAGTTTTAGAGTATGGAACCTCACCCACTGCCCTCCCTTCTCTGCTTCTTGTCAGACCTTTGATTTGCAGCTGTTTTCCTCTCTCTCTCTCTCTCTCTCTCTCTCTCTCTCTCTATATATATATATATATATATATATTATATATTACACTTTGTAATATAGTGCTTTAGGAATAAAGCACTTCCTCATTAATTCCCTCTTCACTTACTTTAGGATTTATCCCAACTGCTACCAATAAACTGATCTGATTTATGATATGCAGTTTACTTCTTTCATTACAGACATGTAAGGCTGGCTCTGGCTCTGAAGGTTTTCCAAACCTAATTAAAGCCAAAACCCTCTCTGTTCTCAGCTATTTCACAGAATACCTTAGAAGTGCATTTCAGAGGCACCAGAGGTTTCCCCATGCCATTTGTTATGGTTTGAATGAGAGATGTCCTCCAAAAGTTCATGTGTAAGACAAGAAGGTTTAGAGGAGAAATGATTGGGATATAAGAGCCTTAACCCAACCAGTGAATTAATCAACTGATCGGGATTAACTAAGTGGTAACTGAAGGCAGGTAGGGTGTGGCTGGAAGAGGTGGTCATGTGCTTTTGGGGTATATATTTGGTGAGCTGAGCTTCTCTCTGCTTCCTGATCATCATGTGAACTACTTCCCTCTGCCATACTCTTCAGCCATGATGTTCTGCCTCATTTCCAGCCCCTAGGAATGGAGCTGGCTGTCTATGGACTGAGACCTTTGAACCTGTAAGCCCCCAGATAAACTTTTCCTCCTCTAAAATTGTTCTGGTCAAGTCTTTTAGTAACAGCAGAAAAGAAAAAAAACTGACTAAAATACCATACAAGGACTTCCCACCAAGAGAGGCTTGTACTAACCCATGCATAGAATAGGCTTCAACTGTCTTTATTTTTTATTCATATCTTAAATTCATATTCAATTTTCTGTGCATCTTTTCACAAACAAGTCATAATATGTGACTACTTCAGAATATATTTTCTAAATGCCTTATAAGAACTGGCTTTCACATTAATAAAATTTTAGATATGCATTTGCTATCTCAACTAAGGTAAATGGACTGGTTGATTTCTAAATTCTTTTCCTATGCAGCATAATTAACTGTATTCTTGAAAGATCATAGGATGAGTTCCTAGGTATTTACCACAGGCCTCTGTATTTCTTCTTACTGAAAACCAGTAGAAAGAAAGTTTGGGAAAGAATAAATAAGTTAAATTTGAAAAGCTTTTGAGGAAAATCTAGAGAATCAGCTATCTCACTCTAGAACTTATGTAAACATTCAGGGCTAGAGATAATCCTTTCTGAGATGAAAGTGAGTTCTTTTTATTTCAGAAGATATCCCTGATGTTCACCAAGTGGGGAAAAATGGTTCAGATAACATTGTATTTCATTCCCTCCAAATTGGCACTAGGCAGTTCCAATGTCGGAACCTGTCATAAATGACAAAGATTAGTGTTAGTTTTCCAAGGATTAATAGGAAAATACAGTCCCAAGCCTTGAAGAGTTTCACTTGGGCACCAGAAACAGAATTAGATGGAAACAAATGGTGATGAGATTTCAGATAATAAGTCCTCATCCACAAAGTGAGAATGAATGGATTCCATTTAATCAAATGAATAGCTGTTTCTTAACTCATTCTTTCCCTTTATTTGGCTTTCAAACTAATACAAATGACTAGGGAGGGAGCGGGTAAGAATAGGTCAAGAATATTAATAGTGAATCTGAGCTACAAAAACATAAGGGAGGTAAGATTTGCTGTACATAAGCAAAAGGGAATTAGTGGAATTTCTGTAAGAAATTAACATGGTAAGAAATGCTTTAGGAAAAACAATGGTTCCTTCTATTTAAGAAAATAGAAAATATGCAAAACTGTTTCCCACAAACAACTTAGGACTACTTTTGCTTTCCTTTGATGAAGGGAAATAATGACCAATAATATCTTATAACTCCCATTCACTCCCAAAATTTCTACTAATTCTATAGTCAGAGCATTTACTAATTCTACAGTCAATAAATGGATCTGGGTTTCCATATTCAAGCTCTTAATAAGTGAATCATTGTAGTAAGTAGGAGGGTCCTTGGTTCTCTCCAGCAAGAACATTGCCCACATCAAATGCTATAAAGCATTGATTGTCTCACTTCAGATGCTGTCTTACTCCACCAGCACTCGGCAATAGGAAACAGCATGATGTGGTAAAAGGAATTTAGGTCTTGGAAGCCAGAAACAGGGGTTCTAGCTCTGCATTCAACTAAAAAGTTATTTTTCATGGTTAACCTTTCTCTGAAAATCAGTTTCTTCATCTGTTTTTTAAAATATTTTTATGTCTCCTTCAGGCTCTTAATAATTTGGTTTTCTTGTTACAACGTATTTCAGTCTAATCATAATTATCATAACCAGTCAAGAATACTTCTTTGATGAGAGTGCTTCATTAAAAAATAACCAAGATACAGCATTACATTATTAACTCTCCATATTCTTCTCTAAATTGTCTTTAATTGCAACCCCAGCCATGATGATTAATGGAAGGGATAGATGATGTAATTTTTATTTTAAACTCATTTAATATCTTTATATTGGCAGAATCTAAAAGGATTCTGCTCTTTCTGAAGTCTTAATTTCCATGTATTTCCATATACACCTTTGTTAGCAGCTGTTCTATTGTAATATCTTTCTTGGAGCACATAGGTACGATGGCATTAAGATACACAAAATGCAGAGAGATAAATACCCTCTTAGCCTATTCCAGTCATACAGTATTTCTTCCTGTGGTGAACAGTTTCTGAAGAGTCATTAAAACACTATTTTCTCTGCATAACTAATAGCAGCATGGGGTTAAATCAAGTGAATAAATGACTAAATGGAGATCATTTTCTTAGAGAAATTGTTTTCTCATATTTATCTAAAGCTTGTGAATTGTCTGGTATTTGTCTGACCCATCATCATTTTTAAAAATCATGAAGTAAACAACACATGTGCACACTATGCTCATTTGCATATATCACACAAAAGAGAAATAGGCACGGTGTCATTGCAGAAAAACACCGCATTATAGACAAATCTAGAGTTTTAGAAGGTGAATTAGATAATTAACCTCATGCAGTAATGATTCCTGTGTTTTAGAGGGCACAGACCTCACCCTGGTGTTGCCATTCATTCATTCATTCACTCCTTTAAACACCTGATAACATACTGAGTTCCTGGCAAAATGCTAAGAAAATGTAAAACTGGTTCCTATGATCAAGGACCTCTTGATTTATGGAAAAGTATGTATCAGTACTGTGTATTAAGTTTCATAACAAAGGTATGCTCTGGGGACTGGTGACTGCAGAAGAGAGCATCTGTGTTGAATGTTTTTCATTGTCCTTCAAAATCCCCTTTCTGCTCTTCTCCATGGTATTCAGTGCTCCCAGGAAGCAGACCTTATGGCTATTTCCATAGCCTTGCCTTCTGTTTCCAGATTGGGTTCAGATACTGAAAGAAAGCAGGCAGAGGGTGTGAGGACACTTAGAACAGGTTATTTATTCCCCAGTTCCTCCTTGAGGATTAGCTGTGGGTTGCACCGCAGACCACATCTCCTGTTAGGTGGTCCTCTTCAAGGTCAACCACAGGCACTATCCCTTCCTTTCCCACAGGCTAAGGGTAATAATGGCTCCCAGTTGTTGCTAGTCCTGGGGCCTGCTTTATCCTTGCGGGTTCCTCTTAATCCTGTCTATTATAGGAATTTTCAACAAAGATGTAAACTCTCCTCAATTTTCTCACTTTGGGTGTGCCATCTGTTTCCTGTTGGTTTCTTGATATATCACCCAAACCAGACCAGGTTCTTAAGGATCACAAGTAGGAAGACAAAGCAAAGGATCTCATCAAAGAAAAAGGTGAATAGAAAAATAAAGGGATTAGAAAATGAACTTTGAAAATCAAAGGAATTGCATTTGCACAAATGTAGAATCCAAAGAAAATCTGATATATCTGCAGCACCATGAGTCAGCCAAAACACAGACAAGAACTAGAAAATGCAGGGTTCAGCATGCTGGTCAAGAGAGTTTGAGTCTCATTATGGATGTACTTCATTTTCCCTGAAGCATTTTGCTCAGTGCAGTTTCAAAAGGCCATAAGAGTGTCAACTTGGAAAGTCAGAGCGGAGAAAAGGAAAACTAGAGACAGGAAGAATACCTATCAGGTTATTACAGTTATCAACACGCAGTAGAAAAGTGATGCCCGTCTAGACCACAGTTTTGCCAGACCGTGGAAGGAAGATAATGAAGAGGACTATAAGGTAGCACTTTGTGACCAATTAAATATTGGGAGAAAGGTAAGGAGACATGCTGGCTTAATGGCTGCAAAATATATATACTGGGATATATAATGTGTCAGGCACTGTTCTTAGAGCATTGCATGAATTGACTTGTTTTTATCCTCACAGTAATTCCTAAAAATAATATTTTATCCACTATTTTTCTGAATGTATCAATCAAAGTGCAGAAAGCTAAACAACTGGCCCAAAGTCACATAGGTAATAGGGAAGACAAGATTATAGAGGGAGGGGAGGGTAGGAAAGGGGAATTGAGAGAGATTAGGGGATCAGATTGAAATACTTGGTCTCTTATGATTGTTAGATGTTCAAGCAGAGAAACATGATAAGCAGTTGGATATACAAGCTTGGGTTGTAGGCAATAAAGAAATAAAATGGTTAGACAGACAAGCTCGAACATTTCCAACACACATTCTTTATAACTGAAGTCTTGGGAGACATGTGAGTCTCTGGGGAGATTATGCAAAATGAAAAGGAGTTTGAGATTAGAAACCAAGGCAACATCAACATTTAAGGAATAGAGAAAGGGAGGCATGAGCAGTAGACCCCACAATCCAATAGGATCTTAAATCTCCTCCCTAATCTTCCAGCTTTCCTCATAAAGAACCATCTGCTCCAGACAATGAATCTACTTCCCTTGCAGTTTGCTTGCTCCAAGTAGCTCCCTTTGGAAGGTGCCATCCCCACATTCTACCCATCCAAACCTCCTAGTCCTTGGGGACCATCTCAAACCCCCTGCCTCACTGGATGTTGGTACCAATTATCTGGTTCTAGGAATTGCAAATCACACTTTTCTGAAACAGTAGGATTCTCAGCTCTTGGTGGATATTTATCTTTCCTATTTGCCCATCTTTACTTTTATCTGTAGGGATATATTCCCAGATATATAAAGACTACCTAAATGAAAAAACATTTTTCTTTTTATATTCCATTGCTTCCAGAATAGTGTCATGGACATGGTTCACCTTTAGCAAAAAGTGAGTGCTCACTGATGTGATGTTGACTAGGACCAGATACTATCCATATTAGTAAGTACCTTCTCTACAACGTCTCCAGGAAACACTGTGAGACAGTTGAAATCTTCTGTTCCTTGCAACCTTCTCAACTCTCAAATGTCCAATATCTTCATGTTTATCAAGACTACCTTCTCTGAGGAAGTGTTATAAGTCCTGCATCTTTTCTGATCTGCTTCCTGTTCCAATACATCTGACAACAATCCCTGTCTCTAAGTGCCTTCATTTTTGCAAACTGAGGACTAGCTAGCCTGAAATTTTCCCCCTCCCAAATAAAAGGTAAAATTTCCAGGCTCCATTTAGAAGTGATATACTAAACCTATAAATGTAATTCAATGGCAAGAATTTAGACACTTCAGTATGAATTTTGAGACAAGCATGGCTTGTTATTTTCTCCAACTCTTACTAAGATGCTCCTACTTTTTAGTTATTTCTAGGATCTGGACCTGAAACTTAGTAAAATATGAATATACTTGGAGTAGAATTCTCCCACCTTATAAATGCTGTATTTTACATTCCACTTCATGTGTCTTTGGACCAATTTTAGGAATAAAGTGCAATTCACTTGAAATACATACTAGGAAGAACATCCTACTCAAATTTGTGCCATCACATATGTTTGGCCTAGGTGAGCTATTCACTAGCCTCAATTTTAAATCTTATAAATCTTAATATCTAAAATAAGCATGAGTTCAAAAATAATGTTTGCTTTGTCTTCAAGAAAAATTGTGTGTATCCTTTTTTATAATGTATAATTGTCTGTCATTAAAATGACATATGTAAGTGGTAATATTAATAAAATACTAATTTGCACTCCAATAATGTTCTTCCACTGAAAGACAAATGCTAGGAAAGATATGTTGACATTATTTCTGAAGCAGTTATAGCTCATTACAAGAACAGCAAAATCTTCTGTCCTTTTTTTTGCTAAAATAACAGCATAGTTCCAAAGATCATCATCCATTATATTTTCATCTACAGAAAGGAACTATATTGATTGTCATAAGTAGTTCTAGAATTAATAAAGTTTGTATTAAATACCATCTCTCACTAATTAGCTTTCCATTTTGAGACCTAAACTTCTCCCTAATTAAATTTTTGTTTTTAGGGAATAAACTCATTATTTAGGTAATCCACATAGCTATATCTATTTTAAATATTTAGATAAAAATGGAATTTTGAAAATCTCTATACTTGGAAGCAAGTGTACGTTTTTTTTAAAATTTTTTTTATTTTTACAGACTTCATTTTGATTCATTGCACACATTTGGGGTACAAATTTTCATTTCTATTGTATATGATGTATATTCATATCATTGTTATGAATGTTAATCACACATGTACACTTGTTACATGTGTGATTACATGTGGTTACATGTATACTTGTTAATCACACATGTACATAAGATAATAATGTCTGTTTCATTCCACCATTTTTCATACCCCCACCCCCACCTCCTAGTAAGTTTTATCTTCACTTTTTACTTGCTTGAGTTATTAAATCATGATTTTTCTCACCTGTAAACTGAGGACCTTAATGTGCAAATCACAAGACTACAAAGATCCAATTAACTACTAAATATAAAAAGTAAAGTGTTCTTAACTGGAAAAAACCTGCATAAACACAACTTACTAACATTACTCTAGTTCTTTAAGGAGCTTAATTCAATGTGATAGAACAGAGGGAAAGTGAGTTTTAGAGTTCAACATCCCTTTTGAGTTACAGAAATTTGGGTCAATTACTTAATATCTAAATGCCAAAATTTTCATTGAAGTTATTTCCACAAAGGATGCCAAAAGCTACAAGATAATATTATTTCAGCCATTATTTAAACAACAACCACCAAGAACAACACTGAACAATTTACAGAATTATAACATTTTTGTGAGTCTAAAAACTGAAGCCACCAGGCAACCAAATGAACTGACTACCAAAGAGTGATAAGCCTCTCAGAGGGGGAAAAGGGGCTCAAACTGTTTCACCATTGGCAGAGCACAGAGGAAGAAGCAATGACTCTAACCACAGGTAGGAAGAGAACAGATACACAGATATAAATTTAAAGGCTAATGTGACAATCTAAGATAACTAAAGCCCTATTTAACACATTCTAAAACACTGGAGTAGACTAAGCAAGAGTCATTTGCTCCTGAGGCTAATCTCAAGTTTGCCAAGATAGAACATGGCCAAGCCTTAAACCCTGACCCAGCTGGAATGTCAGAGAGCAGAAAAGAGATGGGCAATTTTACTCCAAGAGAGCTGGACAAAGTTCTTCCACAAAGAAAGAGCAGAGAGGGAGCATATGATGAAACAGGACTGGGATTGCCCTGACAGAGCAGCTAGTTCAACCCAACACCTCAGCTGCCCTGGGAAAGAAGGTGCACGTGGAGTCCCTGTATATGATTTTCAATGCACAGTGTTCTAACCCAGTAGCAAATATTCTCTAATCAATGCTCTGAACCTTAACCAATTAAATTATTATCCCCTTTACTTTGAGGGAGAATTGAAGATAGAGGTAGATGGGAAGAGACTGCAGAATTTCCACACCAAGACACCAACATAATATATCTAATAAATAATTTATATAGAATAGCAACCACTGAGTTTTTAGAAAGAGATGTATTTTCTTCTCTGGCTTTCTATCATTGTCATGACCTTGTGATCTTCCCATCTTATTCTCAAAGATTTGATTTACCACAACTCTTACTATTTTAAAAGTTATTTGTTTTAGGTTTTAACTCTCCTAAAAGATGGTAAGTTCTTTGGCAAAGGCGCAATGCCTTAATCCTCTTTGTGTCCCATATTTGAACTCCTATCAATATTGCTTAATGGAATTAATCTCCCATAAACTTCTCCAACAAGCAAACAAACCAAACGGAAAGAACTTAGAAGCCTGGTTTTCTTCTGACTTGGCTACCTTGTTATTGACTCTGAGACAGAAAAGTAAATTTAAGATAAGAATTTCTTACTTCTTAGGAAGGTACTTAATTATAACTTTATTTGTACTTTCTAAGTTTTCAATGAAGAATAATGAATGGTCAGCCCCAGATCTACTGGACTGGATGACAGAAATTCCATTTGGCATCATTTATTATATCCAAACATTATTATACACTCTCATTAATTTTGTCATTTCAGCTGTGAGAGATCTCATCTTATGAAATGACTTAGAGGAAAAAGCTGAAAAATAATTGGCAACCCTTCTGGTTCCCCTGTGGAAAGACCCATCAGTTGCAAATCTAAAATAACTCATCATCAAAATCAGATCACTCATCATGTCAAATATTATCAAAAAGCTTGTACTTTCTTCCCCCATTGCATATCTGGAGGGGAAGAAAGATCATCTTTATAACTGATTTTAAAGCACTAGCTAGCCTAAATATTGCATGATATGAAATGATTTTTCATGTTGAACAATTAATGTTTTCAGTGTTCTACAATTTTTTAACTTTTAATTATTTCATTCACACATAAAAATTATATGCATTTGCATGGTACTGTGTGATGCTCTGATACACATATACATTGTTGTCATCTTCATATCAGAACTAACATGTCTATCACCTCAAATGTGTATCATTTCTTTGTGGCAAAACATTTAAAAAATATTGTCATAGCTTTTTTGAAATATACAGTACACTTCTTACCTATAGTCACCTTACTGTGCAAAACAGCACCAGAACTGCAATGTTCTGTGATGATAAAGGAGACTGAGCAAATCCAGCTCAGGACCAAAGCAGAGAACTACACAAGGCAATAGGGAGTTTGAGGTTTCTTCCCTAATGGTTTTGGTGTTTGTTTGGTTTGGGTTTTGTAGCTGTTCTCCTGACTGGTCTTTCCCTCTAAGAGAGTATACCTCAGTTTTGACACCCACTTAAAATAGATTATATACCCTTGATATATTGCTGCTTGTTTACTGTTTATTGGGGAAATACTCCCTAAGTAGCAACAACTTAGCATTGAGTTAGAAGTCCTAACCAAGTTCTCTGAGCCTCCAGGATCACAAAATGGTTCTGAATGGAGCCATTCTCTGACTTACTAACCCAGGGCTCTCTGAATGCCAAACTACTGGTTCTCTATCAAGTTTTTATTACCCTTCTTCCTCAGCTACTGTTGGAAGCACCTAGTCTAGAATCTTGTCTTTTTCTTTATTTAATTTTTTTTAATTGTAGACGGATGCAATACCTTTATTTTATTTATTTATTTTTATGTGGTGCTGAGGATCAAACCCAGGGTCTCACACATGCTAGGCACATGCTCTACCACTGAGCTACAACCCCAGCCCCTAGAATCTTGTCTTATCCTTAACTAATATCTTCTCAGAAGGATCCTTTTCACTCGCTAACAGCCAAAGTTCAGATTCCAGCTTTTTTCAGGTTTGGTTCAACGGAATTGACTTTGTCTCTGGGTACATCTCAGAATAACCATAGCCTTCCCAATCTAGGTTCCCAGGTTTCCAAAGAGAAAGTCAATGTTAATCAGGATAAGGGTTTTAGAT
>JAJEJO010005407.1:0-44708 GCA_020662805.1 Glaucomys volans | reverse complement strand
CTCACATTCTTCCTTATTATATAAATGGTAGTAACTATGTAGTATTTTCTCCATTTTGCTTTTCTTCTTTAATGATATATCCTGGAATATACTGCTGGAATATCCTGAAATATCCTGGAATACTGCTCCATAGCAGCATTTCTCATTCCTTTCCAGCTGGACGTCCTTCTGCTGGTGTTGGAATTGGTTCATTCTCTTTTTTGAGGACTTTGAGATACATCATTAGTCTACTTATTTGGGATCCATCTGATTTTCTTACGTACGTATGCAAAGCTGTAAACTTTCCTCTTAGAACTGCCTTCAGAGTGTCCCAAAGGTTCTGGTGTGTTGTGTCATTATTCTCATTTGAGTCTCAGAATTTTTAGATTTCTTCCCTGATTTCTTCTATTATCCATTCATCATTCCAACCTGCATTGCTCAAACCAGGTGCTGTGGTGCACACCTGGAATCCCAGTGACTTGGGAGGTTGAGGCAGGAGGATTGCAAATTTGGGACCAGCCTCAGCAGATTAGTGAGGCTCTAAGAAACTTAATGAGCTACTGCCTCAAAATAAAAAGTAAAAAGAATTGGGGATGTTGTTCAGTGGTTGCATGCCCCTGGGTTCAATCAATTTCCAGTACCCAAAGCAAAACACACATCAAAACCCCAAAAGTGTATTGTTCAATCTTCATGTAATCATACAGTCTCCCATAGGGCCTTTGGTGTTGATTTCTAATTGTATTCTGTTATGATCTGATAAGAAGCAAGGAATTATAAGAATTATTTTGTATTAGTTAAGCTCTGCCTTGTGCTCTAAAATATGGTCTATTTTGGAGAAGGTTTCAAGAGGTGCAAAGAGGTGAGAAGAAAGTGTGTTCTGCTGCTATTGGATGAAATATTCTGTAGATGTCTGCTGAGTCAATTTGACTTATATTTTTCAGGTCCAAAGAGTCTTTACGGAGTTTTGTTTAGAATCACCCAGTATTATTGTACTAGGTTCTCTCTGAGGCTTTAATTTGAGTATTGTCTCTTTCATGTCGTTAGTCGCATTTATGTTTGGGGCATAAACATTTATAATTGTTATATCATAGTGTTGGGTACCAGTATGAAGTGACCTTTTTTGTGTCTTCTGATTAATTTTGGTCTGAAGGTTGCTTTGTCAGTCATGAGAGCAGCTGCTCCTGCTTGTTTTCTGGCTTCATTTATGTGGTTCTGTCAATTTCCATCCTTTCAGCCTCTGCTTTCTTTGCCTGTTAGGTGAGTCTCTTGCAAGCAGCATATACTTGGGTCTTGGTTTTTAATCGATTCTGCCAGCCTACATCTTTCAAGTAGAGAGTTGAGACCATTTGAATTCAATGTTATTATGGAGAGATGCTTATTCATGCCTCCATCTCAATGAATGTTTAATTTGGACCTGTTTCTCATTTACTTAGCTGCTCTTCAAATGAGATTTCCTCATTTGTGAGATTTATGAAATCTGGGTTGTTTTTTGTTTTGATACCAGGGACTGAGCCTAGGGGCTCTTAACCCGCAAGCCACATCTTCAGCCCCTTTTTATTTTTTTATTTTGATACAGGATCTCGCTAAGTTGCTTTGGGCCTTGGTAAGTCGCTGAGGCTGGCTTTGAACTTTCAATTCTCCTGCCTCAGCCTCCCAAGCTGCTGGGATTGCAGGTGTGTGCCACCACATCTGTGTAGGTTTTGCTTGGTTGGTTGGTTGGGTTTTGTTTTGTTTTTAATTTCTTCTGTTTGGAGTATTTCCTTAAGTAAGTTCTATAGTGCTAGCTTACTAGCCATGAATTCTTTTAGTTTCTACTTATCTTGGAAGGTTTTTATTTTCTCTTAGATTTTGAGGGATAGCTTTGGTGGATATAGCAATCTCAATTGACACTTGTTGTCTTTCAGGATTTGGAACACATCATTCCAAGCCCTCCCAGTTTTTAGAGTTTGTACTGAGAAATCAAACATATTTTTGATTGACTTGCCTCTGAATGTGACCTGATGTTTTGCTCTAGAGGCTTTAAAAATTCTATCCTTGTTCTGTACAGTAAGCATTTTTAAAAATGTAATGATAGGCATTTTAATTATAAGGTGTCATGGAGAGGTTCTTTCATATCTTGTCTATTTGGGTTTTGCAAGCCTCCTCTGTCTGGATGTTTAGCTTATTCTCAAAGTTTGGAAATCTTCTGTTCTTATATCTCTGAAGAGGTCATTCACACCATGAACCTGCCTCTCACAACCCTTTTCAATTTCAATGATTCTTAAATGTGATCTCTAGATATTGTCCCAGAGTCCCTGTGTATTCTGATCATGGTTATTTACCTTCTTTGGTATTGTCTGAATGTTTAAGACTGGCTACTTTGTCTTCCAGTTTGGACATTCTGTCTTCAATGTGTTCTACTCTGATAGACTTCTAATTGAACATTTTATTTGATTTATTGTGTCTTTCATTTCCAAGAATTCATTTTGGATCTTTTTAACTATCTCTCTCTCCTTATTGAATTTCTTGTTTATGTCCTGTACTGACTTCCTTAATTCATTCAGTTTTTGGGTGTGTTTGTGTGTGTGTGTGTGTGTGTGTGTGTGCTCTCCTGGTATTCACTGGTCATTTTCATAATCATTCTTTTGAATTCTTTATCTGGTATTTTGTCCACTTCAATATCTTTGGAGTCAGTTGCTGATGAATTATGAATTTGAGGAGTTGTTGTTACCTTGTCTCTTCATATTCCTTTTGTTCCTGTGTTGGGTTTTATGTTCTGTTGGGATGGATTTCTCTTCCACTCTTTATGTGTGGGCCTTTTTAAGGCACAGCCTTCTCTTCCCAAGTGTCCTATAGTGATCTGGATTGAGACCCACTGTAGATGTAGCCTTTGTATCAACTCTCTCTGTTCTTGCTGTAGCAGTGGATGTCCATGAGTGGGGCCTGGGCCCACCCCTAGCTGTTCCTACTTGGGTCCTGGTTATTAGTGTGGGTTTTTATCATTTTTATTCTTTGTATTAAAGTACAGCTGAAATTTGAATGTGAGTAGTTTGTGTGTGGAGCAAAGCACACTCTCTTTTTTTTTTTGGTCGGTGTTGGGGTTGGATATCGGGGATTGAACTCAGGGGCACTGGACCATGAGCCAAATGCCCAGTCCTATTTTGTATTTTCTTTTGAGACAGGAGCTCACTGAGTTGCTTAGTGCCTCACTTTTGCTGAGGCTGACTTTGAACTCAAGATCCTCCTGCCTCAACCTTCCACCCCGCTGGGATTACAGGCATGCACCACTGGGCCCGGCAAGCGCACTGTCTTTGGACTGAGTTTAGCTCAGCAGTCTCTACCCTGTGATCTTGTAATATCCCTGTAGGTCTCTGGCACTTCACAGAATACAGGGAGACAAACAATAGTAGCAGTCAATGCAAACAATATAAAGCATTGAATATATACCCAGTTCCTACTATGACATTTACAAAATTAATTACCACACGAATTAGGAATGGTGGGGTCAGCAGTTGTCAACAGCAAAACAATAAATAAAACAAACTAGATCTGTTTTTAAAGCAAACAGCAGGTATCAACTCTATCATCCACAGCAGGAACAATTACAACAACATAAATGGCGGGGACAGGAGGTATATAAACCAATTAATTCTAAAAGATGGTAAAAATAGAATCAAGAGAAAGGAAAACGTAATAGGAAGCTACAAGGGAGTTTTTAGTATTCAAAAAGTGAACACAGCCAGGCTTGTGGCACACACCTGTAATCCCAGCAGCTCAGGAGGCTGAGGCAGGAGGATCACGAGTACAAAACCAGCCTCAGCAAAAGTGAGGCACTAAGGAACTCAGTGAGACTGTCTCTAAATAAAATATAAAGAAAGTCTGGGGATGTGGCTCAGTGGCTGAGTGCCCCTGAGTTCAATCCCCTCCCCTCCAAAAAAGTGAACAGAGAGAATTCAGAGGAGATGTAGCAGGCGATGATTATAAGGAGGGAGAAACCTAGGGGAAAAAGTAAAGGGAGAGAGAACAAGAGGATTCGGCTGTTAGTGGGAGAAGAAAGGCAAGAAGGAGAAACAAACCAAAAAACCCAAATGGAACACTCTGAACCCCTAACCCTCAGAAGACAAGGAGAGGAAAATAACTACAGTTTCAAAATGCCAAAAAATGAAAAAAGATAAGCGGATATGTGTATGTGTGTATGTCCATGAGCCAGTGAGCAGAGCAAGAACACCAAGAAAAAAAAAAAAAGATTCCTAATGACAACTGGGGGAATCATCTCCACTGAGGTGGTCAAAGTAGCCAAGAGAGTGGCTTGCGCTGCCTGTGTTCAGCAGTCCTTTCCATTTCTTCTTGGCTGTGTCCTGAGGGGGGTCGTTAGCCCCTTCCTCTTCCTGTGCTGCTCACTGAGCTGCCGGTTGCAGTGAAGACGGAAGCTGCTGGAAGTGGCTCTCAGCTTCCCTCTCGCCCGCCGAGGAAGAATGGAGTGGAAGTGGGTCAACTGGAGTTTCATCTGCACAGACCAGACCAGTGCCTCCCAGGTGAGGCCGCTGCAGAGTCCCCGAGGGCAGGTGAGTGGCCGTGGCTTGCGTGGAGCCCAGAGCCTGGCAGAGGCTGGGAGGCTGGATCTTAGCAGCCTCCCAGGAGTTCTGCTCCTGGGACAGAGGAGCCAACACCCCACACACTGCTGCCCAGGAACATGGCCTTCCAGACTCAGCCCCTGAGTGTGTTCACACCTGCCTGCTCAGATTCCAACCCACCTCAGCTGGTCACGGGGCCATCAGACTCCCAGGAGAAGTGGGTTGGGCTCCCCTTAACTTCTCTGATTCGAATCCCCTGGGGCACCCTCCTCTCTCTCCCTGCTTCCTTCCCAGTCTGCTCCACACTCCCCAGGCCACAGGTAGGCGCTTGCTGGGCCCGTGTGCTCTGGGCCCTGTCTGCTCTGCTCTCCAGGGCTCCCACAGCAGCACCTGAGGCCTGGCCGCCTCAAGAGGGCCTGGCCTCAGCTCCCCACAGCCAGCTGAGGAACTCGGGGTGGTTTTCGAACACCACTTTGAGGTGCAGCTCTGGCCCAGCTAAGGGCGTGCTGCTTCTCTCATCTCAGGTTCAACCACGCCAGCTCTGTTCCTGTGTCTCTCTGGGTTTTCCCGTCCCTTTGTGGTGACCCAGGGCCACCACTGCTGCCCTGCCACTGCCACAAGGAGCCTGGCTCCAGTGAACTTTCTTCTTTGTTCAATGCACCTGAACGTCTGAGTCTCTAAGACATTCTACTGTCCAATATTTTAGTGAAATCCCTCTTTCACTCACCTCACTAAGAAGCAGCACTCCCGCTGCCTGAACTGTCACCCAGAACTGGGAGTGCAGCTTCCTCTGCTGCGCCATCTTGAATCTCTCAAAACGCCCCTAAGAAAATCTGAGTTAAGGTTTCTACATTTAAATTCCTAATCTATTTGAAACTCATGTGACACGAGAAAATAAATGCAATTTAATATTTGTCTGTAAGATTATGTAGTTATCCCAGTGTTGCTTATAAAATGGATGGTCTTTCCCCAGGGATACGAGATGCTGCCTTATGGAATGTGCATGCAGCTTAGTATGGTTAAATTCAATATAATTGTGAACAAGGTGGGCAATTTTATCTCCGTTTTCTCTCTGACTCTCCATGCCCCAGCATCCTCCTGCTGGAACTTTGGAGACTGGAATCATTTGCTGTCAGGAAGAGCTACTTCTCTCTTCCTTTCTTGATGTTCAGGATAATGGTCACTTTTCTTCATCCAAATGAACTTTATAATCAGTTTTTACCTCCTGAAGAAAAAAAATGATGGCAAAATATTTGAAATTGGTATTTATGTTAAATCATATTAAAGAAGTGTCTAGTACTTGCTGTTAAATGCTTTGAATATGAATCAGTATGAAATTTGATCAGATACCTTTTCTGCATCCAGGTAACTTTCTTTTGAATCTATTAATGGGATGTGTTGTAATAATCATTTCTCTTATCAATAACCACTCTAGTACCTTTGCACTGAATCACAGTCATGGTGTATTATTTATTGGCATTAATAATTCATTTAAGATTTTAAAATCAGTATTAATAAATGAGACACATACTGTAGCCTTCTTTATTGGTAAAATCTTTACCAACTTTTTGAACCAATATTATACTTGCCTTATGGAAAGAATTTAAAATTTTTTCTCCTTTTTTGTTTTGATTAACATGAAATATTTGTATGCACTTTGGGGTTCAGTTTGATATTTCAACACATGTATACCAGGTGTACTAATCGAATCAGTATCATTAGCATTTCCATCTCCTTAACATTTCTTTTTGCTCTACCACTGAGATACATCACCAACTCTCTTTGATTTTATTTTATTATTTATTTCTCATGGTACCGGGTTTAGAACCCAGGACTTTCTGCATGCCAGGTAAGCTTTTACCACTGAGCCTCATTCCCACCCATCCCCACCTTTTCTTTTTAGTTTCTTTTTTTTTTTTTTTTAATTCAGGGTCTCCCTAAGTTGTCCAGGCTGGACTTGAACTTGCAATCCTGCCTCAGCCTCCCTCATGCCTTGGATTACAGGCATGAGCACCATTGTGCCTGGCCTCCTTGTCATTTCTTTAGTTTTGGAGCCTTGGAACTCCTCTCTTCTATTTCCTCTTAAAATCTGTGATAGGTTGGTGGGAGCCCCAGCCACCCACTGTGCTGCAGAACACGAGAACTCATTCCTCTCTCTGACCGTGTGGCCCCCTCTGTACCCTCCCTTTATGCTCTGTGCCCCCAGCTCCCAGCCTCTAGCAATCACTAGTCTACGTTCAGGCTGAGTTTCATTTTTCACATGTGAGAGAGACGTGCAACATTTATCATCTGGGTCTGACTTATTTCACTTGCCGTCATGTCCTCCAGTTCTATCCATCTTCATGCAAATGTCAGGCTTCACACTTTCATGGCTGAATAATATTTGATTATACATATATACTACATTTTATTTATTCATTCATCCATTCATGGGGACCTAGCTTCGTTTATTTATTTATTTATTTATTTATTTATTTATTTATTTATTTATTTCTTCTTTCATTCATACTGGTGATTGAACTCAGCAGCGCTTAACCACTGAGCCACATTCTCAACCCTTTATTATTTTTTATTTTGAGACCCATCTGGCTAAGTTGCTTAGGCCTCACTAAATTGCTGAGGCTGGCTTTGAACCTCTGATCCTCTTGCCTCAGCCTCCAGAGCTGCTGGGATTGCAGGTGTGCACCACCGCGCCAGGCTAGGTTGGTTTCTTACCCTGGTTATTGTGATTAGTCCTGCAGTGCACATGGTCGTGCCAGTATGCTTTAGTAGATTGATTTCTGTCGTGTAGCTACATACCCAGAAGTGGGATATCTGGGTCATGTGGTGGGCTCTTTGCAGTTTGATGAGGACCCTCCTTCTGCTCCCCATGATGGCCATATTAATTTACATTTCCACCAACAGCGTAGGAGAGTTCCTTTTCGTCCACATCCTCAGCAGCACGGGTTGCTTTTTGTCTAATTGATAGTAGTCCCTCTAACTGGAGTGAGATGGTGTCACCTTGTGGTTTTCATTTGCATTTCCCTGGTGAGTAATGGTATTGAGCCTTTGTTCGTATATTTGTTGGCCATTTGCATTTCTTCTTTATATACATGTTTAGTCAGATCATTTGCCCATTTTCAAACTGGATTGCTCCTTTATTATTTTAGTTCTGTCCATATTCTGAGTATTAATCACTTCTTAGACTGTCACCAGCTCAGTGGGTTCTCGGGCTCTCCCTTAGAAGATACAAATAAAGGTGCACTGTGATGGAATAAGAGCCTATCCTTCTGCTCAGGCGTCAGGGAGGCACACACGGGGCAGAAACCTCAGGCTGAGGGAAGCGCAGGGCCAGTGCACACAGCTCTGGGGCTTCTGTGGGTGGGCGGGACTCAGCCCCTGATGTCCTTGCATGTGGAGGCGGATTGTAGCTCAGCGGGCTGGTCCTCATCACGCCTCCATCTGACTCAGGTCTCATTACCACCGTGAGCCTCCAGGAGGGGAGAGCTTGTCCCATACCAATAAAGTAAAGCAGCTGTAATTAAAAAAAGTAGCTGGACTACTATGATCAGCCGCTTTGGCGACCATTTTATGCATGTGCCTCCTCCACCTGGATTTTGCTTCTCATCACTAAGATCCTTTTCAGAACAGGACAGATGGTTGTCCTGTCTTAGTGCATTTGATTTTGGTCACCTTGCCTGGTCTGGCTTCTTGGTATTTCGTCACCTTAAACTGAACTGGCTTGTCAGCCTCCCATCTCCTGGTGTGTTATCTTGACTTAAATGCCTTGAAAACTCGCTCACCTTTGAACTCCCAGTTTTCTGGCATGTCCGTTAGCCCGTAAGACTGATAGCTTGCAAGTTTCAGTCTTCTCCATATGCATATCTAGTTTTCCAGAACCATTGATTAGAGAGGCTGTCTTTTCTCCAATGTATGATTTGGGTGCCTTTGTTGAGAATAAGTTGACCTCAGGTGTGCGAGCTATTTTGAGGTTCTCTATCCGTTCCTCTGGTCTGTGTGTCTGTCTCACGTCAGTCCCATGCTGTGTTGGTGCTGGAGCTCTGCTGTATGTTTCAAAAGCAGGCATTGTGATGCCTCGAGCTTAATTCTTTGTTCAAGACTCTTTTTGGCCATTTGGGGTCCTGTTTTAATTTTAGGATTTTTTTCTGGTTCAGTGGAGAGTGTCACTGATATTTTGATGGGCGTTACATTGCTTCTGTTAATTATTTTCGGTGGTATGAACATTAAAAAATATTAATTCTTCCAATCCACGAACATGGGATATCTTTCCATTTTATTGTGTCTGTTTCAATAACTTTCTTTTTTAAAAAATGTTTTGTAGCTGTAGATGGAGAGCATTCCTTTATTTTATTTGTTTATTTTTATGTGGTGCTAAGGATTGAGCCCAGTGCCTTGCACAGACTAGGCCATCGCTCTGCCACTGAGCGGCAGCCCCAGGCCCTGGTTCAATGACTTTCATCAGTGGTTTGTAATTTTCATTGTAGAGGTCTCTAATTTCTTTGGTGACATTTATTCCTAGGTCTTTTATTTGTGAGAGTAGGTATTGTAGATGCAATTACGTTCATGATTTCTTTCTCAGCAAGTTCATTACTGAACATAAAAATGCTGTTGGTTTCTGTATGTTAATCTCAATTCTGTTACTCTTTAGAACAGGTTTTTCCACATAGAGAATCATATTCTCAGCAAATGTAGAAGATCTTTATTTGTACATTATATTGTATTTATACACAGCAGTGGAATTTTTATGCCGTATTTGTACATGGGCGTAACACAATTTAATGAATTTCATTCCTAGTACCTTTCCTTTTCTCCCCCTGATCTGCTTGCTCTACTGCGTTAATCTACCTTCTATTATTAGTATTATTATTTTAGTTAGTGCATCATAATTACATATACGAGCTGTAGTAATTTTGGTGTATTCACATATAGAAACAGAAGAGTTTGGTAGATTTTATTCCCCTGTTTTTCCCCATGCCCTTCCTCCCTACCTACCTTCCTCCCTCCCTCTCAATCCCCTTCTTCCTCTTTTCTGTTCTCCCTTTTATCTTTGCCACATCCCCTTTTTTATTCATTTTTCCCCTCTATCTCTTGCTTCTGCATGTGAGAGAAAACATTCAACCCTTAACGTCCTGCATCTGGCTTATTTCGATGTTCTCCAGTTCCATCTCAGTTCCAGAGAATGCCGTCATTTCATTCCTTTCTTGCCTTTTTTTTTTTTGTGGTGCTGAGGATTGAACCCAGGGCCTTGTGCTTTCAAGGCAAGCACTCTACCAACTGAGCTATGTCCCAGCACTCATCATTTCTTTCTTCATGACTAAGTAAAGCTTTCTTTATCCATTCTTTTGCTGATGGGCACCTAGGCTGATTCCATAACTTGGCTATTGTGAATTGTGCTGCTGTAGATATTGATGTGCACATGTCATTATAGTAGGCCAATTTTAGGTCTTTTGAATCTGGAGTGTGAGAGCTGCATCATATGGTGGCTCCCATCCGAGTTTTTTGAGGACTCTTCATACTACTTTCCAAAGTGGTTGTGCTAATTGTCAGTTCCACCAACAATATAAAAGAACACCTTTCCCCACACCTTTACCAGCAACTAATGCTATTTGAATTCTCCATGACTGCGGTTCCTCCTGGAGTGAGCTAAAATCTCAGTGTAGATTTGGTTTGCATTTCTCTGATGCTAATGATGTTGAACATTTTTTCATGGATTTATATTTCTTCTTTTGAAAAATGTCTGCTTGGGACATTTTCCCTTTTGCTTGGGTAATTTGTGTTGCTTTTTGTTTTCGGTGTTAATTTTTTTTGAGTTTTTATACATTCTGCATATTAATCCCAAGTAGAGGTCATTTGGCTGCTTCCCTTCGTACCCACATGCCTTTAACTTTCTTCTCTTGCCTAATCGCTCTGTCCCAAATATTCCAGCACTATACTGAATAAGAGTAGTGACAGTGGACATCCTTGTCTGGTTCAGATCCTAAAGGAAATTCTTTCACTCATTTGATATAACATTGGCTGTGTGTTTGTCATACATAGCTATTAATTTGTTGGGGCATGTTCCCTCTTTACCTATTTTCCCCCCTGGGTTTTTATCTTGAGGGAATGTCAGATTTGATTGAATGACTTATCCGCATCTACTGAGATGATCAGATCATTGTGTCCTTCATTGTGTTGATGTGATGTATCACATTTATTGATTTCTGTGTGTTGGGTAATCCTTGCATCCTGGGACAAATTCCCCCTGATCCTGGTGAACCACCTTTGTTGTCTCTTTTTGTAGTTTTTGTCCTTACATCTACTTTGCCTGATAAAAGTTTGCCTACTACTGTTCATTTCTGGTTCTTGTTTGCATGGGGATGTATTTTTCTGTCCGTCCTTTCAGTCTGAGTGTCTTTACTGGTGAAAGGGTTTCTCCCAGGCAGCACATCTCTGGATGCTGTTTTCTCATCCCTTCAGTGAGTCTTGTATCTTTTAATTGAGGAGCTTAGTCCATTTGCACTTAAGGTTGTTGCTGACAGGTTTAATTGTTTTGAATATGCTTTGTTCTATTCTCCTCCCATTCACCCTTGTGGCTTGGTGGTTACTGTATTGATAATGTCTGGTTCGGTTCTAGTCCTCTTTTGTCATCTGCTCTCCCAATGGGGTTTAACACTTCTGTGTATGTTTAGGCAGTTAGTTCCCTTTCTTTTGCTTCTAGACACAGACTCCCTTCAGTTTCTATGGTAAAGCTGGTCTGGTGGTGACGCATTCCTTCAGATTTTGCTTCTCTTGAAAAGTCTTTATTTGTCCTTCATTAACCAAACGTAGGGTTCCTGGGTCTGGTGCTCTTGGTTGACAGTGATTTTCTTTCAGATGTTTGAACATGTCATTTATTCCCTTCTGGGCCTGTGTGGTGAGCTCGCTGCTTTCCTCTTGTGACTTTAGAATTCTTTCTTTGTCCAGTCCTCTGGACAGATTGACTGTGACCATGGTGAGCCACCTTGAGAACCTTCTCTGGTCATGTCTTTGGAGTCCTGGGGGTCCTCTCTACATGGACGTCCGTATCTTTCACAAGATGAGGGAAATTTACAACTGTTACTTTATTGAACAGGTTTTCTATGCCTTTCTCCTTTTCTTCCCATTCAAGCACTCTCAGCATGTGACTATTTGTTTGCTTAATGGTTTCCCAAGACTTTGAAAGATATATTCATTATTTATTATTTTTCTTTCTTCTTTACCTGGTTGGGCTATTTCAAAATACCTGAGTTCATGTTTAGATTTTGTTTGTTTGTTTGTTTGTTTATTTATTTATTTATTTATTTATTTATGTATTTGAGGCAGGTCTCACTCACTAAGTTGCCAAGGCTAGTCTTGAACTTGTGATCCTCCTGCCTCCGACTCCTGAGTAGTAGAGATTACGTCAATGCAGGTGTTCTTTCTCCTGACTGATGGAGTGTGCTGCTGAGGCTTTCTGCTGTATTTCTCAGCACTTGCTTTGCTCTTCATTTCCAGTATTTCTGTTTGGTTCTTTTTCCAGGTTCCCATCTCTTCACTGAATTCCTTATGAGTATCACGAATAAGGTTTCCCTAATTTTGCTGGAGTGTTGTATGTATCCTCTTGTATCTCATGGAATTCCATTGTAGCCATTCTTTCAAATTCTTTATCAGGCATTTCATCAGCATCATTCTTTGGGGTCTGTGGCTGAACAGCTCTTGTGTCCCTTGAAAGGCACCATGTTGCTTTGCTGTCCTAGTCCTGTGTCCCTAGGCTCATGTTCACATATCTGGCATGCCAGTTTCTTCTGTCATTTCTCAGGGATGGCATTCACAGAGGAAAGCTTCTCCTGAAGACGTATTTTAGGTGTCAGTTTGGTAACTACTCTGCCTTTGGTTCTAGTGGACACCACAGCGCGGCTTCCCATGGCTTCGTCATCTATAATTGATGGCAGTGGCAGAGGAAACTGGAGTCTGGGAGCTGGTCCTCCCTCTTGGCTGTGGCATTGAGGCAAGGGGCAGGGCAGGGATGCAGGTGCACCCACCATCAGTGCTGGCATTAGGCACAGGCCAGCAGCAGGGGCAGGGGCCCAGGAGCACTTCCCCAGTGTTGGCCTGTGGCCCGGTGGTGGGGGTGGGCATCCTGTTCTGTCGTCAGGGGCACTTGAAGTAGCTCTGAGATGATGGGATGTGCCAGTTTCATAGGGCTCCCCGTGAACTCATCTGGACAAGGTACTCTTCTGTGGGGGCCTCTTTAATTTCTCCATTATTTCTTCCATAGTAAACGGACCATCTGGCTCTCTACTGGGATGAATAAGGATAATAGAATATTCCCAAATTTCAGTGAGGGGAAAAAAGAAGCAAAGGGGATTGGGAACTGTTTCCATGCAGCCAACCTGGCACTTCTCTCTCCTTTCACTCTTCCAGGTCTGCGTGCTGAAGCTCCAGGGTCTCCCTCCAGAAATATGGACGACCACCAAAATGATGCTCTAAGAATCGTTCTGGTCGGGAGAACAGGAAGCGGGAAAAGTGCCACGGCCAACAGCATCCTTGGAGAAGAAAAGTTTGTGTCTAAGATTTGTGCCCAAGCTGTCACCTCGACCTGTCAGACAGGAACCCGAGAATGGAAGGGGAGACACCTTCTCGTTGTCGATACTCCCGGGCTCTTTGACACCAAGGAGACCCTGGAGACCACGTGTGCAGAAATCAGTCGCTGTGTCCTCTGCTCCCGCCCAGGACCTCACGCCATCGTCATGGTCCTGCAGCTGGGCCGCTACACACAGGAAGAGCAGAACACCGTTGCGCTGATCAAGGCTGTCTTCGGGAAGGAGGCCGTGAAGAACATGATCGTCTTGTTCACCCGCAAGGAAGATTTGGAGGGCCAGAGTCTTCATAGCTTCCTAAGAGATGCAGATGGGGAGCTAAAAAATATCATCAGGGAGTGTGGGAACCGCTGTTTTGCCATTAGTAACAAAGCATACAAGGCCGAGAAGGAAGTTCAAGTGCAGAATCTGGTGGAGCTGATAGAGAAGATGGTGGAGAACAATGGAGGCACTTACTTTTCTAATCTCATATATGAGAACACGGAGGAAAGGCTGAAAGAGCGTGCAAAGGTTCTGAAGGCAATTTATACTGAACAACGTGATCAGGAAATCCGAGAAATAGAAATGGAATACGCTGATAAGTTAGGGAAAGAAAGGGAGGAGAAAATAGAATATGTAAAGAGGAAATATGATGAAAAAATTGGAAATATAAGGGAAGAAGTGGAGAAGGATATATTCATATATATTAAAGATAAGATTTCTGAGATTCTTAATAGAGTTTGGGATATGTTTTGGAAGGAGTGTAAATTTCATTCTTTCCTTTGAATTCAGTACAATTTGTTAGTGTAGTGAGTTATTGCATGCTCCAAAAATGGCTACAACCCCATTTTCCCATGTCTTGTTTTATGGAGAAAGAGTTGACAAATAAAAATTGCATATATTTAATGTGGACAGTGTGATGTTTTGACATAGGTATACATTGTGAATTTATTAATTCAGGGTAATTAATATACCTGTCTCCTCATGTAGTTTTTTTTGTGCAGTGAAGACAATTAATTTAAAGTCTCGTTTCTTAGCAAATTTGAAAAATGCAAGACAGCTTCATCACTATAGTAACTGTTGTACATTATTAGATCTCCAGAACTGATTCATCCTGCATAATTGAAGCCTTGTGCTCGTTGATGAGCATCTCCCCATTTGCCACAGATCCCTAGTCCCTGGAAACTAACATTCTACTCTTTGCTTCTATGAGTTTGACTTTTGTAGATTCCGTGTGTGTGTGCGATCATGCTGTATTTATGTTTAGCTTAGTTCTCGTAGCATGACGTCCTCCATTTTATCCATGTTGTGGTACATGGCACGATATCTGTAATGGCTCATTTGAATTGTCAACTTGATTGGGTTAAGTGATGCTGTAGATTAAGAGGATGCTGGGTGTGTCAATGAGGGTGCATCTAGGAATGATTGACATGTGGGATGGCCAACTGAAGTGGAAGCCCTCCCTAAGCATGGGCAGTGCCATCCCATAGGCTGAGGCTTGGGTGGAATAAAAGTTGGAAGAACAGGAAGCAGCAGCGGACACAAGCTCTGTTCTTCTCGAGTGGGTTTTTTGTTTTTTTGTGTGTGTCTTTTTTGTTGTTGTGTTTTATTGCTGCTGCGATCACCTGCGGACCGCAACTCTCTTCCTTCACTCTTCCAAAGTGAACTCTGCCAATGATTCTCCAGGGAGTTTCCAGAAGCCTTCAGTCTTGGACTGGGGTAGCATGATTGACACCTCTTGCTGTGAGGCTTCAGCATCTTGGACTGTGCAGTTGCTGGTTCCCCCAGCTCTCCAGCCGGCACACAGCCACTGCGGACTACCCAGCTTCTGGTTGTGTAAGCCAAACTAATAAACACCTTTCTTATAATTATACTTGTTGGTTCTGTTCCTCTAGGGAACCTGACTAATACAACATCCTTTTACAATTCTAAATAATATTGCATGATACAACATGCACAAACACATGCCCATGCCACTCATCTGTCCCTTTCCACTCACCTGCCCATATGCACTTGAGTTGTCCAAATGTCTTGCCTTTCTGTGAATAAAGCTGTGATGAACATGGGAATGCAGACCCTGCTTCAGGAAGCCTGGGACATTTCCTCTGACTGGTGTCTTAGTCCATTGGGCTGCTCTGACAATACAGACGAATGATGCAGCTTATAAACAAAAGAGGGTTATTTCTCACGAATGTGGAGGGTGGGAAGTCTGAGGTCAAGGCACTGAAGGATTCAGACCTGCCGAGGTCCAGCTTCCTCCTAGAAAGCCACCTTCTCACTGTCACCTCACATGGAAGAAGGAACAAAGAGTGCCATGCGACTCTTTTTAAGGGAATTCATCTCATTCATTAGGGCTCTGCTCCATGACCTGCTCACCACCCTGAGGATCAACCTCCTATACTATCTCCTCGGGACAGAGAATTTCACCATATGAATCTGTGTGTGGGTGTGTGGGTGTGTGTGTGTGTGTGTGGGTGTGTGTGTGTGTGTGTGTGTGTGTGTGGGTGGGTGTGTGTGGGTGTATGTGTGTGTGGGTGTGTGTGGGTGTGTGTGGGTGTGCGTGGGTGTGCGTGGGTGTGTGTGTGGGTGTGTGTGGGTGTGTGTGGGTGTGTGTGGGTGTGTGTGTGGGGGTAAAACATTCAACCATAGCACAGCTCGTGGCACTCCAAAATGCGTGTCCTTCTTACATAAAATGGCATTGATTCCATTCCAATAGCCCCCACAGTTTCAGCTTGATCCAGCTTCAATTTTAAAATCTAAGTCCAAACTATCATCTAATTATTATCTAAATCAGATATGGGTGTGAGAAGGTCAATTAATTCTGAGGTAAATTGCTTCCCAGTTGTGAACTTGTGAAATCAAACGTTATGTGCATCCAAAGTATAATGGTGGGACATGCATGGGAGAGACATTCCCTTTCTGGAAAAAAGAAAAGAACAATATTTCTCAAGCATGTACAAAATCTTAAATCTCAAGAATTATTTCCTCTGATTTGATACTTTGCCCCTCGAGCCCACCGGCATGGAGGTTGCTGTTGTTGTTATTATTATCATATTTTTCAGTGCTGGGGATTGAGCCCAGGGCCTCGTGCACACCAGACCAGTGCTCTAACCCTGAGCCATATTCCCCAGCCAGGTCCTGTCTTTTGGACCCCTCATGTCAACAGTCCTGCCTCTGAAGATTTGCCTGCTGCACAGCTTTGGAAATCCTGGCCCCACAGCCCTGCTGGGGTGGCATGCCCCACACTGCAGCCCACTGGAGCAGGCATGGCACAGCTGAAGAGCAGAGCTGTGGCATAGGAGGGCACAAGGCCCTGGATGAGGCATCCCTGGGCAGTGGTGGCTCCAGGTTTGAAGTTTTTCTGTCCCTGGGGCCCTAGCGTCTGGGTGTGTGAGGGCACAGGCAGCCCTGATGGCCTCTGAAATGTCTTTGGGCTTATGGGGTTACCCTTCCAAGTTCTTCGGCAGAAGTCCTGGCCTCCGTTTAGCTAGCCCATTAATCTCACTCTTTTGATGAGTGGCCCCTGGCCTCCAGGAGGACGCCGACTCAGACTGACTTCTCTATCAAGTGATTGCTCAGCTATGCCCTTGTTCTCCCCTGAACAGGTTTCTTATTTTTTTTTTTCCCGGTAGAGATGGATTGAGAATTTTCCAAATTTTAACATTCTTATCCCTTTTTATTAACAACTCCATCTTGAGAATCATTTCTCTCTTCTCATATTTTCCTGCAGGAAGTGAAGTCAAACCACATCTCCAACACGTTGCTTTAAATTTTCTTCAGCCAAATATACAACTTAATTGCTCACAAATTCTAGGTTCCAGAAAACAGAAAAACATAAACATGATTCCGCTGAGTCCTTTGCCACATTTACAGTAAGGAAGGCCTTCCTTCCATTGTCCAATAACATGCTCCTCTTTTCTGTCTAGGACCTCTCCAATACCTTGCTCCTGACTACTTAGGTCTTCTCTCAAGAGACTGAAACTTCCCCCACACCTCTCCTCTTCCCTTTCTGAACCCTCACAAGAGTCACCCTTCACGGTCTGTTCATGGCAATGTAGCCTGCACCTCCAAACGCTTCCAGTCCCTACTCTTTATCCAGTTCCAAAGCCCCTTCCACCTCTGAGTCCATTCAGGTGCTAAACAAGATGAAACCAGCGGCTCTTAAACAACAGGAAGTTATTTCCCTGGGTTCTGGAGCCAGGGAGGTTCAGGCACCTGCAGCTCCACTGTCTGGTGAGGGCCCATTCCACACCGAGAGTGGTCTTCCCACTCTAACCTCACACGGTAGAGGAGCTGAGAGGTTGTAGTTGGTGCTCTTTCATAAGGGCAATAATCCATTCATGAGGTCTCCACCCCAAGGCCTATCACCTGCTGTGGATTGGATGAGTGTCTTCCAAAGGTCCATGCTTGAAGACTTGGTCCCCAAGGACACACTATTGGCAGGTGGAGAAACCTTGAGAGGTTGGGACTAGGAGGTCCTCAGGTCATGTCAGGTATGCTCAGGATGGGGACAGTGGCTCCCCAGTCTCTTGATTTTTTTTTTCAGAATTTCTATCTATTGATCTTTCATTTCCCGTACTTTCTTTCTGATTTCACTCCTTATATCGTCCTTTATCTCACAGATCAGTTTAACTATGTACATTCTAAACTCCTCTGACGTTTCTTCCACTGTGGTGTCAATGGATTCTGGCATTGGAGTATCTTGGTTCGTTTGGGGCAATTTGTTCCTTTGCTTTATGTTGTTTGTGTGTCTATCATCTAACAGTAGAAATTGAGGAAGTAGAGTTCCTACTCTGTGGACTTGCACCACCTCTGAAGGTGTCCAGTGCCTCACCATCCAGGGGGGACAAATAGCAACAAAACTAGTTCAAGCAATGTACAGTATAAAACCTAATAATTCCTGCTATGATGTCTACAATGCATATTGTCACAATAAGAAGAAATGATATGACCAGTTATTGCCTGCAATAAAAAGCAGTAAGTTTGAAAAAGGGTTTACAATTTTGAATAGTGAGTGAAGAAAGAATAGAAGTGATATAGGATGTGATAATTATGAGAGAGGAGAGAAGATAGAAGTAAAAAATTAAAGGAAGAGTGAAAGAGAGAACAATGGAGATTAGCCATTAGCAGAAGAAAAGAGAAAAAGAGAATTCAGGGAAACCAGTATTTCACTTTTAATTTTTTTGAAGTTTACTTTATATTTATGTTATATATTTATTCTATATTTATATATAAATGTAAACTTTAAAAAAATAAAAAGAAAAGAAAACTGAAATATACTAATCCCACATTCTAGTCCTCAAAAAACTGATCCGTGGAAAATAACTGGCTTCAAAAATGCTAGAAATGGTGGGAAAAAACAAATATGAGTATATATAAACATCTAGAAATTATTAAGGTCATGATTAAACAGAAAAGAAGAAAGAAAGAGAGAGAGAGAGAGAGAAATCTCAATGAAAAGTTAAAGAATTCTTTCCATTGGAGTTCAAAAGATTCTGAGCTTCTCAGCAGTGTTAGGTGGGGTTATCTGGGGGAGGATGCTCCACCCTCTGGATTGCTGGAGTGAGAGAGGTAATCTGGTAGGAGGAATCCCAGAGGCACTTAGGCTTATGTGGGCTCCAGGCTCTTCACTTAATGCCAAATGGTCTGGAGATGTTAAATCAGTGCAGCTCCAGGGCTCAACAGTTGCCAGTTCATGCTGGAAGACTGCACCCAGGGGTCTCCCCTGGGTTCCACTCCTGTGGTGGAGGAACCCATTCTTAGCCTACTAGGTAACCTGCAGACCCACATTTCCTGGTCTTGGGCTCAGTCTCCAAACAATATCTCCCACCCCTGCCCTTTTGAATTCCCAGCCAGGCATGTCCACTCAGCTGACCCTGCAAGTAGCCAGATTGGAGGTGGAAGGGGAGAGCCAGGTGGGTTTCCACAACCAGTTGTCCCCTGTATAAACCTCTCCCCATGTTTGATTTTCTCCTGGCCTCTTAGGCACACTCTATGTCAGGTGGTATGGATTTGCCAGGGGGCCTGTATTTGGGGGCCAACCTTGGGTTTCCCAGGAATTGGCTCCCTCAGCTATCAGCCCTGGTGCCACAGCTGCAAATGGATCCTTCCTTTGTCCTTTGCACACCACCTGAAGAAATGGCATCTTCTTTCTCGCACAAGGACATTGTGCGTTGTGCCTTTCAGTTCAGTGGGCCAGTGTCTTTGATGTCTAAACTCTATACCCAGACATGCCTCTGACCTCCTTGAACAATGCAGGTTCCTTCCATTCCCTTGTCCCTCCACTTTGCTTGAAGAGGAACCACTCTGGTTCGTGCCTCCAGCTGCTACAGCATCTGTGGTGATAGGGATTTCTTCCTTATTTTATTATATCCAACCTCCTGAGTCCCCCATCTGCTTTTAATGTCCAGTGTTAAATTCCAGTAAAGCCTCCTCTACCTTTTTTGTTCACCCACCTTGCTGAGAAGCTGCCTGTCTGCTTTCTTGGTTTCATACTATGGAGCATCCAGGAAGTGACCTCCTCTATTCCACTATCTTGATTGTCTTGCTTATAACAGTATTCGTAACATCTGACCTTGTCCCAACTTTCATTGAGTTATGGTGTCTGTGTGTGTCCCCTCCTTTGAAACAGGGTCAACTGTTGTGACTGTCTTGAAAAACATGGATGGTTGAAGTGACCCATTTGACTCCAAGCTTAGATTAGGAAACCTCAGGCACTGCCTCCTTGCTGTCCCGGGACGCTGGGCCTTGGAGGTTGGCCACCGTGTTGCAAGGAAGTTCTCTACATGCCCATGCTGAACACCCCTGCCACCAGATATGGGGTGTTAGCCAGATTTCTCACTGCTGTGATTAAATGACCTGACTAGCATAACTGTAGAGGAGAAGGAGATTATTTGAAGGCTCATGGTTTCAGAGGTCTTAGTCCATAGGAGGCCGGCTCCATTTCTTGGGGCTCAAGCTGAGGCAAGACGTAATGGTGGAAGGGTGTGGCAGAGGAAAGCAGCTCACATGAGATCAGGAGGCAGAGGCTCCACTCTCCAGATACCAAATACATACTCCATAGCCTCACCCCAAATGGACCACTTCCTTGGGCACACCCCACCTGCTTCCAGTTACCACTCAGTTAATCACATTAGGGATTAATTCACTGATTAGGTTCATCCTATGACCCAATCATTTCTCCTCCAAACCTTCTTGCATTGTCTCACATGTGAACTTTTGGGGACAGCTCACATCCAAACTATAACATGTGGGTTCCCCCACACTGATGGGTTCCTCACCACCAGTGGGGTATCCTACAATTCACTCTAATTCTTTTAAATAATTTTAGATATACATGGACATAATATCTTTATTTTATTTATTTGTTTTTATATGGTGCTGAGGATCGAACTCAGTGCCTCACAGGTGTTAGGCAAGTGCTCTACCACTGAGCCACAACCCCAGTCTCCAATTCTTGACCTACTAATCTGGAGTGAGTGTCAGATCCTGCAGCTTGAAGGGCTCAGTCCTGCAAGTCTGCTCCCATTTCAGGTGCCAGTTTCAAGTCCAGGCCTCCTGTATTTTTGACTGACTGGCTAAAAATTGTGGGTTCCTATAAACTCCTCCTTGGACTCCATAATTTTCTGGAATGACTGGTAGAACACAAGGAAACCCTGTGTTTACTGGTTTATTACAAAGGATACAACTGCCGGAACAGCCAGACGGAGAAGATGTGCAAGGCAGGGCTTCCAGGTCTTATCTGTGTCCCCCTGACACCCCTGCACCTGGATTTCTTCCCCGACCCTGACGTTTATTAAGTCTTGGTCAAGGGTTTCTGTAATCTATAGCTCTACCTCCTTCCAAGAGGTTGGTGGGTGAGGTGGAAAGTTCTAATCCCTTGGTCTTTCTGGTGACCAGTCCCACTGGGATCATCAGAGACCACCACAGGGACAAAGGGCAAATGCGCTCCTGGGCCTTAACTCGTGACCTGGCAGCAATTAAACGATAGAATAAGTGTTTTCCCCTCTGTTCTCCTGACCTAACTCATAACTGGTTAGGCATTAAAAATGTGGTGTGTGCTGACCCATCCTCTTTAATAGACCTGATCACCTGCAGAGATCAGGTGCACCATTAGGGTCAGGGACAGCAGTCCTTAGATTGGTTAATGTGGGGGTTCATCTCTCATTCCCTCCTCAGTAAGAGAAGCAATCTGTACGTAATTACGTGGTTAAGTAGGGCCATTCTGAGTCTCATGCCCAACGGGGTTTTGCTCCTCTCACCTCAGTACCAGCCAGGTGGCTCTTGGAGTTTGATGCTTCCAAGGCTATGGTTGGAATATGTTGAGAGATTCCTGGGAGGACACCATCTGTGTCTTCAGAGTTGACCTTGGTGCTCAATGGAACATGAAAGGATGTTGCCAAGAGACAGAGGTAGCAGAAGACAGAAGGCTTTGTGGAAGCAACCAGAACTGTCACTGACTGGAGCACCAGCAATGTGTGTCCTGCCTAGCAAATGCAGGCCGCACAGGAGGGAGCCAGCTTGAAGGGGACTTGGCCAGAGAGGCTACCCATGGAGTGGTGGGTCCCCGCAGTGCCATGTGCCACAGAGGTCTGGATGTCCAGGTGCTGGGAATTGGGGGTGAAGTAACCAACTGGAGAGAAGACAAGGCCATTAGTTGCAATTAAGCTTCCAGGGAGACTTGCTGAATGGTCATCAAGGTGCCCCAGGAGAAAGCCTCTAAATGTGCCTCTGTCCCCCAAAGGGCCAGACCGCATCCAACACATTCAGGCTAGTGGCTGGATAAGGAGAAAACTGCAGTGCAGGAGGCGTTGAAGAGCCTGCAGGTCTCTGTGCCTGAAGCAGCACAACTGGGGGAGGGTCTGCTCTGCAGTGGAGGTCAGAGTTTGACCCCTGGGTGCTTTAATTACACAAAGGTGACTAACAGCAACTGGGTCCTTTTCCGGAGGAGAACCTATCCAAGACTCCTTGCACAAGGCAGGGAACAGCTAGCTCTTAGGAGCAGGTTTGAAGGGACAGGAGGGAAAGAATAAATTTCTTCTGCCCTTGATCTGCAGAGCCATCTGATTGAATTGCATTATTATGTGTCGATTCCACGCAGCCTTCTTTGCTGTGGAGATTACCCTCGGGAAGACCTTAGGAAGCGCCAGTCCTAAGGTCAGTGTTCCTGTGATTGAGAAGTGCGTTCCAGTGTGGGGAGCAGGAGTCCCTGGGAAGGGCACATTCTCAGAGGGGTGCTTTGCTTACAAGGTGACCAGCAACATCTGAGGTGGGGAAAGTGTCCCTTATGAACCTTGGATCCTGTTTTCTTAAGGTCAGTCCTCCCCACGCTGAGGAGTCCTCCATGTCCTCATAGATGGAGGAGGGGGGACGGGCTGGGGAGGGATTGCAGTACGGGGGCAGGGACTCTGCCCCTGAGTGGGCGCTGTCTGTGGCAACACCTTTGACCATTCCTGAGAGCACAGCTTGACCTCTGGGAACGCCTTTCCTTACAGACCGAGTTTCTGTCTGGTGAACAAAGGATCACCAAACTGGAAAGCATGCTTATGGCTAAAAACACACTGAAACTGTTCTTTTAGAAACTCGTCTTCCATTGTGGCTGATAACCCTGAAGACAACTCTACCAGAGGAGTTCCAGAAAAGCTGTGAGCATCGAGCCCCCGAGATTGAAGGGGGAACCTTTAGAGCAAGCTTCATTTGCCAACGTGCTGTGTATATAGTCCATGGGAACGGCCAGGGGTGCTTTGGGTAGATATTAGCTGATTATGGGTCCAAATTTGCTTTTAAAAACAATGGTTTCATCAACACAGAGGTTTGTGGTCTTTTTTTTAAGTGCTTTTAGAAGTACGATTGTTATATATCACATGGGGTTCATTTTGACGTAATTCTATGAAATAAAATGGAACACATGGAATATAACTTGCTCCACTTCAGCTCACAGTCCTTTCCTTTCCCTGCACTCCCTCCTCCCCTGTCCTCTACCCTACTGGTCTTCCCTCTGTTAGATTTTTAAATTAGTGCATATATGGTGAATTTCACCATCTGTGTATATTGCTCAGTTTCATCCCACCATTGCTCACTGTTCCTGCCCTCTTCTGTCCTCCCCAATCCCCTCCACTGCTCCACTCCTCTCCCTTCTATTTCCACGGAACCGTCCCCCCCGCTCCACCTCCTTACTTTGCTCTGGCTTCTGTATGTGAGAGGAAACATTCCACTCTTGACTTCCGAGCCTGACTTGCTTCACTGAGCATGACGTTCTCCATTCCAGCAAATGCCCTGATCTCATCCTTCTGCACAGCTGAGCGAAGCTGCATTGTGTGTAGAAACTACACTTAATATGAACTATCCAAGGCAGTGACTCTCAAGCAAGGGCGATTTTGGCCACCAGAGGTCATTGGGCAAAATCTAGAGGCACATTTTGTTGGCACAGCTGGGAGTCCTTCTGCCGGCCTCTGGTGGGTGGAGGCCAAGGGCCCTGCTGAATACCCCCGTGCACAGGCCTTTAATTCTGTCACTGGCTGTGTCGTCCTCCATCTGTCTCTGCCTGTGTCAGGCTGGCAAATGTCACCCTTCCAGCCCGACCAAAGCCTCTGTCACAGTGGGGGCCTAGGGAGGAAGGTGGAGCGGATGAGGCAGGATGGGCGTCCTGTGAGGAGGAGGCACTGGCCATTGGGAAGGGCGCAGCAGGGGGGTTGTTAGACCTCACATCCCAGACACTTCCTCTAGGGCTGGTCCTGCCCCCGGCCATGGTTTCACGGTATCACTGTTCAGGGCTTTGTTTCCCGTCCTCACTCTGGGAAAGAAGAGGAGGGGAGCGTGAGCACAGTATGGTAAGAGTGTAGAGACCACTTTTGCATAACTCCTCTTACAGCATCATGATGTCACTGCTCTAGTACGTGTGCAGGCTTTTCAGGTTCGCTGTCACTTCCTCGTCCTTTGTTTCTCTGAGGATACAGCATAGTACTTTTTTTTGGTTTTTAACAGTAATAACTTCCATTTTTTGATCCGGGGATTGAACTCAGGGACACTCGGCCACTGAGCCACATCCCCAGCCCTATTTTGTGTTTTATTTAGAGACAGGGTCTCACTGAGTTGTTTAGAGCCTCACTAAGTTGCTGAGGCTCGCTTTGAACTCGCGATCCTCCTCCCTCAGCCTCCTGAGTCACTGGAATTACAGGCGTGTGCCACCGCGCCCAGCAATAACTTCCATTTATTGAGCACCCAGTTTGATGAAGGCAACGTGTTTGGCACTTGAAAACTGGTTTATTTCTTGTCTGTTATACCCATGCTGTGGCGTTGTTAAGTGAAAGGTGAAAAGTGCTCAGAAAAAACACTCTGGACGCTGGAACTCATGCAAGGGATTTTATCAGGCAGATGAACAGTGTCTGCCCTGAAGAGAAAGAGAGAAGAAAAGGGCAGAACGTGGCCGGGGAGCTTCTTTTAAGCTCTTGAACATCGCGGGCAGAATGATCATAGGGCCAATTGTTGAAAGTTGAATGGTGGTGGACTGGGATCAGCCAATGGCTGGCAAGGACAGGCCGAGGAACGGACCAATGGCAGGGTAGCTGCAGGAAAGGGGCGGGGCGGGGGCTGTCATCCCCCTCACCTGCCAGGCAAGAGCGCGCTGCGCCCAACTGCCAGGGAGCGAGCCGCAGGAGGTTACCGTGGGCTGGTAGGCAGCCTCAGGCAAGGGTCGGAGTTCCAGGTAAACCCAGAGCCCGCCTGCTGCCTGCCCTGGCGAGCCCACAGGGTGGCGATTGCGCCTGCCCTACGGGCGCAGCCATTGCAGCTTTTTACATTAAGTACAATGCTACTCGTACAGGTGAGGAAATTAAAGCTTGGATGGATTAAATAGCTTGTCAGCCTCATGTCATTAGTAGATTCTTGACCCCAGGACTTGAAGAAGTAGGCTACAAATGGATCTTAGACTGGAGTGCATGCTTCCAGCCACAGCGAGGCTTCTCCTGTGCGCGTGAACAAGTGGCCCTTCTTGGGGATGCAATACTTTTTAAGGGAGTGGGCAACTCCCAAAGAGAAATGGTCTCAGCACAAGGCAGATGTGGGTGGTAGGTGAAGGGTGAGACTGAAACCAGCAGAGTTAAACCACATCTCCCTCAAAGATCGTTTTCTTCCTTCCTGCAGCTTCTATGATGTTATCCCTGCCGTGATGCTCTGCAGTTTCCGTAATGTTCCTCTTTGGTATTTGTTAGATTTCTTGAATTTGTACCTTGGTGAATCTCACCAGTTAAGGAGAAAAAAAAAGAACCATTATCACGATAAAGAGTTCACCTACCCCATTGTCTTCTGCCTCCTTTCTATCAGTCATTTTCTGCCTACTTATTTATTTAGACCCTGGGGATTTATCCCAGGGGCACTTCACCAGGGGTGAGCTGCACCCCCAGGATCTCTTCATTTTTTTTTTTCCAATTTTGAGACTGGTCTCATTCAGTTGTTGAGCCTCCCACTAAATTGCTGAAGCTGACCTTGAACTTGGGTTCCCCTGTCTTAGCCTCCCAACTTACTAAGATTACTGACATGAGCCACAGCACCCAGGACATTTTGCCTCTTTAAATTGCATTCTGAATATTGTAAAAAGTTCAATCATCCTTCATTAACTAGAAGTCACTGGCTCTCAGCTCACCCTTCTTTGAGGGAGTAGCCTTCTTGGTGTTACATAGGGACACCCCTTTTAGATGCTCCCCTTGGGAGCTCTTTCTTGTCTCTTACTTTCATGTCATCATGGCTTAGAAAAGCCAAGTGGAATTGCCCCAGGTTTGCTGAAGCACTGGGGAGTGACAGCCAGCTGCTTCCTCCCTTTGCCCCCGAGGTTTCCACCTTCCCTGAGCTCAGGCCTGTGAGGGCCCATGCTCTTTTCTGCTCACCAGGGCAATATTTTTAGCTGATCTCTGGGGGAAGTTTCCTAGCTAAGGTCGCATGTTTGGTTTTACCTGATTTTGTGTTCTGAATTAAAAATTCTCTTCAGGGTTATTTTTTCCCTTTAATGCACCTCTTCTCTCTCTCACTTAGTATTTCTTCAAATGTCTGCTCTGCTTGGTTGTCTTTTGTATTTAAGGATGAATTTTTGGAGAAGCTACCTGGAAGCTCTGTGGTGGGCAGGTGTGCACTGCCGACTTTACCTGAGGCCATAGCAGAGGTTCAGGCAGCCATGGGAAGAAGCCCTGAGGGCCAGAGGGTGAGGATTCCCCTGGGAGGGTTTAGTCTTTAGAAAAGAACCTTCTAATGATGTCCTTGGGGAAAGTACCTTGGAATGAGGGGTCCTGAATTAGGGGGAGGAGAGGATCATGGGGCTCACTGTTTCATGGGCCGATCTATTCATCCCCCCTTCCAGCGTGCACACCCTGGAACCTCCCTGAGGCACTCAGCCTCTGTGGCCACCTCAGCTCCAGTTTCTCTGGGCTCATGTTGATGTGAACACTCTGCCTCACGCATCCTCACCTCTCTATGCCTTCTAGAAATTTAGTTAAATCTCATACTCCTGAGTTCTCATCAACACCATGGTTTTATAACCTTTACTCCATCCTCACCCGAAGAGGGTTTGCAGAGAGAGGTTGCTTGTGGTCTAAGGTATACATTCATCCATTTTACGGAATGGTCAGCCTGTGACCAATTGCTTATCTTGATTCTGAAGTCCCTGATCTTTTTGTTTAATGGAAATGAAATGCAGCCAGAGAAAATGTGCAAATTGCTTTCCCATGTCCCCATTTACACAGAACCATCGTGGTCATCCACATATTCTCATGAAAACTTCAAGTTGCTGTTGTTTCAAAATAAGCAATAATCAAAAGTTATCTTGATGAATTTGATAATAAACCTGCTATATTTTCTAAAAGCAATTGAGGCTTTTAAAATTCCATTCTCAGTGGTTATTATCAGGAATACAATCCAATAATAAGTGTTGGCATGGATGTGGGGAAAATAGCATACTCATACATTGCTGATGGAGTTGCAAATTGGGGCAGCCACTCTGGAGAGCACTATGGAGATTCCTCAAAAAAATTGGAATGGACCTACCATTTGACCCAGCTATCCCACTCCTCGGTTTACACCCAAAGGTCTTAAAATCAGCAAAGTATTAGGGATGCAGTCACAACTATGTTCATAGCTGCTCAATTCACAGTAGCTAGATTGTGGAACCAACCAAGATGCCCTTCAATTGAATAATGGATAAAGAAACTGTTGTATAGATACACAATGGACTCAACTATAAATACGAATAAAACTATGGCATTTGCTGGTAAGTGGGTGGAGCTGGAGAATATCATGCTAAGTGAAATAAGCCAAGCCCAAAAAACCAAAGGCTGAATGTTTTCTGAGCAGTGGATGCTGATACATAATGGAAGGGGGAGTTATGGGGGGATAAGAAAAGAATGGAGGAAGTATAGATGGTGTAGAGGAAAATGGGACAGGAGTGGGTGGGGGAAGGAAAGATAGTAGACTGAGGCAGACTGTATTACCCTATGTACAGGTAAGATCATATGAATCGTATGAACCTACATTGGAAAAAAAAAATATATATATATTCCCAACGGTATAATTATATCAAAATGGGTTCTACTGTCATGTATAATTAAAAAGAACCAATAAAAAATAAAATAAAAAAATTCCATTCTCAGAATTCTAAATAAAATACGACTTTCTCCCACTCGTTGTACTGGTCGTTTCACTTAGTGCAAGACAGAGCAGTGAGTGTCCGTAACTAAGTCTCCTCTCCATGTGAGGGACAAAATAGTTTCCCTTTGGCCAAGATCAGTCCAAAGAGAAGCCCAGGCAGATCCTGAGCCCAGTGCAGAATTCCAAGATCTCCCTGGGATACTTTCCTTCTCCCAGTCTTTCTCTGCAGTCCATTCTGAGCACCACGCTGCATACCTGGTGGGGGACGTGGCCCCTGCACCCTGACTTCTAACCTGTGAGGTGGCAGCAGCAGGGTGTGGAGGAGGTGAGACAGGAAGTGGCTGTGGCTGGGCCATGAGAAGGTGTTTTTCTGCACAGCCATGTTTACAACCAGCAGTCTCATCCTCATACCATGAGAAGGTTCTAGAAAATGGACTGACCTCAGTTGAAAGCCACAGAGCTTCTGAGGAACTGTGTGAAAAACCATCTCCTGATCTCTGTGGCATATACTTTCTCATAAACTGGTGCAGACATTTATATACGTGTGAAGAAGGAAACCAGGGGTTCAAAAGAAAAACACCGAATCGCATAGAAACTGCTGAAAACCAAACTGTAACAGTTGAGGGAGGGGCTGCTGCTCAGCAGTGGGTTTTTATGATACCCACCCAGAGTCTGGGCAAACAGAAGTTTCTGTGTCCATTGTCCAAATCCCTGAAGGGCCACACACGGGGCTCCTTCACTGCACACTCTGGTACCTGGTGAGGAGAGGGGGCCTGGTCTGGAAGACCCCCAGCCGGGGGACTGTGGTTTGCCATGGCAGGCAGTGCCCGTGTCCAGCACCACCTGGCTCCTCTGTTATTCCAGGCCAGCTGGTGAAAGGCTGCCAACTGTACACACAGACATCTCCAATCGAGCATTTCTCCAGAGAAGCTAGAGAATCAAAGTCACCCCAGAAACAGGCTTTCCTTTGCTACCACACCTGTGAAGGGCTGTGCAGTACTCGAAGGTGGACTTGATAGAGAGAGGCACACTGCAAACCCCAAAGTCACCAAAGAATTTTGCTAACAAGCCAGCAAAAAGAGATAAAAATGAAATCACAAAAATTCAATCCAGAATAAGAAAGAAAATTAGTCAAAGAGGAAGAAAGAATACATGGATCAAATAGAAAATGAATAATAATATGATAGATTTAATCCAAGCTGTATCACTAATCACATAAAGTATAAAAGATCTAATTATGCCAGGTGCGGTGGCACACACCTATAATCCAAGTGGCTCAAGAAGCTGAGGCAGGAGGATCACAAGCTCAAAGCCAGCCTCAGCAACTTAGTGAGACCCTGACTCTAAATAATATATAAACAGGGCTGGGGATGTGACTCAGTGGTTGAGCACCCCTGGGTTCAAGTCATGGTAGGAAAACAGATCTAATTGCCCAAGTTAAAGTAGACTCAATTATGTGCTACCTACAAGGAACAAGGAACCCACTCTAAATATAAAGTGACATAAATGAAAGTAAAAGGATAGAAAAAGAGACACCATCTTAACATTAGTAAAAGAAATCTGGCAGGGTCTGAGGATGTTGCTCAGTGTAAAAACAAGTACAAGGCCCCAAATTCGGAAAAAGAGAAAGGAAGTCTGCTGTTGCTATGCTAATATTAGACAAAGTATATTTCAGAGCAAGCAATCACTGGGAATGAAGAACATAATTCCACAATGACCAAAGGGGCAGTCAGTAAGGAGAACATAACAATCTGGGTCTGTCCTGCCTCCAATAACAGAGTTTCAAAGTACACAAAGCAAAAGTGGATAGATATGCAAGAAGAAATAGACATCAGAGTTGGAGATTTCAATTTTCTTCTCTGAAACAAATGCAGTAAGTATAGAGAAGACCAGACCACACTACCAACCGACTGACCTAATTTTATTTATAGAATATTCCACCTAACAATGGCAGACTACCCATTATTTTCAAGTGCACGTGGAGTATTTACTAAGATAGACCCTATACTGGGCAACCAAGCATCTTAATTAACCACATCAAGTAGTGCAATATTCTCACACAATGATGGAGTTAAAAACCACCAAGAGAAATGTATCTGGAAAATGCCCAAATGTTTGGAATCAACCTTGTCTGCTTCTAAATAACCTGCAGGCCAAAGAATAAATCGAGGGAAATTAGAAAAGTTTGTCCTTAGAGAAATTTTTGTCTCATCTTTGATTTCTTGTTGGAGCAGTTAGCAGATTGTACCATTACCAAAGTCATGGAAAAGTAAGCATACAACCGTTACGTCCCAGTTGGGGTGTAATGGCAAGTTGGGAGCCCCTTCCTATTGGGAAAATAATGGGTGTGTTGGAAAATCGGGACCCCCCCCCCACTATAGTGCCCACAGTTTCTATGCTCACACACCAGTGTCAGCGTCAATGATAGACTATTTCAAATGGTTCTAAGCACCAGCTCAGTGAATCGAGTGACAGTCTCTCTCTTTGGCTTCTGAGAAGTGACTCAGCAGAAACACCCTGGAAATAGATCTCCATCCTATGTATATATATATATGTAATTATTATTATTACTTTTTTTTTGTACCAAGGATTGAGCACTTAACCACTGAACCACATCCCCAGGCCTTTTATGTTTCATTTTGATACAGGGTCTCACTAAGTTGCTTAAGGCTTCCCTAAGTTTCAGAGGCTGCCCTTGAACTTGCAATCCTCCTGCCTCAGCCTCCTGAGTTGCTGGGAATACAGGTGTGCACCACCGGGCCTGCCTGGAAATAGGGTTTTGTTCCTTCTCACATCAGGGCCCAAGACTGAGGTACTAGCAGCAAATGTTGCCTGTGAGGCCTGCTGTTCTGAGCAGTGGGTCCAGGGACCCAGGGGTCCTTCAGAATAGCTAGCAACTCCCTGGTTTTGATCTAGTAGGTTTTTCCAAGATTGTCCATCATGACCAGTGTAGGGTCTTTGTGAGATCCAGCATGTAACCACTAGGCATATGTAGCTATTTAAATTTAAATGAATGAAAATGAAACAAATTTTCAAGTTCAGTTGTTCTGCAATCCCTCTTTTCACATTTTAAGCACTCAGCACCTACATATGGCTCAGGGTTACTGGACTGGACAGCCCAGGACAATCCCATCACTACAGAAAGTTCTATGGGTGCCACTGAGGGGCAAGGTGGGCAGGTCCCTTGCACAAGCAGTTTAGACAGCTCCTCCTCTCATTTCCTCTCTGCTCTTTCTCCTCAATGTGCTGGCTTAGCATTGCCTGCGAACTCAGAGAAGGGTCACCAGATTTTCCAGGTAAGGGAATATGGGTCTGTTTTGGGAATAAAAATATTAAACTTGGTGCAGAGGGGACCCCTCTATTGGCTCCACGTCCTAAACCTCTTGGTAAACTTGCTTTTAGACTGCATTTCTTGTGGCTTCTGTTTCTGATCATTGCTGACTTTAGATTGTAATCCGTTTTGAAGGCTGAGCCCTACAAATTAATGACTTTTTCAGGGGTCACTGTTTAGAGGATAATTGTCTTACAAATAAATGATTCCTACACTTCTTGTAGAATTTATAATAAACTTGACTCTTCCAGGCTAGTGTAGGGCGAATGGACCCCACTAGCTCTGGGAGCTGGGGGCCAAAACATTGAGACCTGTGCAGGGTGCGTGCCACTCCTGAGAACCGAGGTCAAGATTAGAGGCTCTGCAATCAGAGGCCTGTGACCCCATTAGCTGTCTGCTCAGAGTGAGGGACCTGCTGCTTCAGAACCAGTCCCTTCCTAGTATGAGATAAAGTTGGGTCCTTGTCCCCCATGCCAAGCTAATAATGAGGACATGGTTTTGAGAAAAAGGAAAATGAAGCTTTATTGCTTTGCTAGCCAAGGAGAAACACAGGGACTCCTGTCCCAAAGGCTGTGATTCTGCCCATCAGCAGGAACAGGGGACTGTTAAAGAGTTGATTCAGAGAAAATGAGATTAGGGAGGAGAGATCAGGAAGGAGAAGACTGGGGAAAAGAAGATCCGGGAGGAGAAGATCAGGAGGAAGTTCAGGGAAAAGACTGGGAAAAAGAAAAAACCATGTAAGTTTCAAAGTGACCAGGGATATAGTCAAAGCATCAAGGAACCCATTACACTGGGTCAGCCAGATATGAGCTGTCCCCAGGAGGGAGGAGAAGGGCTGTGCCTGCCTGGGCGACTCATGGTTTAGGAGAAGCTGGGCCTGATGGTGCTTATTCTTTAGGTGGAGTAGGAGAAGTGAGCTCCCCAACCCCAGACTCAGGAAAGCACTTTCTGCTGGTTTTGCATTTGAACTCGGATCAGCAGAGCAGCAGTAGAGAGCCCGTGTGTGGGAAGCAGGGCCTTCAGAGTCACCCAGGCCTGTATCCCCAGAGGCTTGGGAGGCTGAGCCAGCAGGATCATGAGCTCAAATCCAGCCTCAGGAACTCAGTGAGACCCTGTCTTGAAATAAAATACAAAAGAGAGAGAGAGAGAGAGAGAGAGAGAGAGAGAGAGAAGGGCTGAGGATGTAGCTCAGTGGTGAAGTGCCTCTGGGCCCTGAGTTCAATCCCTGGTCCCCCAAACAAAACAAAACCCAAACAAAAACACACCCAGAGCCCTCTGCTTTCCTAACGCTGGCCTCCAAGTCCCCCTTCTAACACCAACCACCAAAATCAACTCTGTGGTTACAGCCGGTTTTTCAAAATTCCATGCTTTCTCTTCCGGGTTCATAGGAAGCTCTCTGTTCCTAGATAACCCCCGTTTCCCTTTTCCCCCACAGTAGTGCTTGACTTTCTGACTGTTTCAAATCTGTAATCTATGGCCCCTGCCTGCTGACCTTGTCCTTAATAAGGAGCACTTTCAGCCTGTCCTGCTTCAAGTCTGGCCAGTGAGAGCTCTTCAAAATGTTCAGGGGCAGCAATGAAGGAAGACATCAAACAACACCCTGCTCTATGCCACCAGGTGCTGACTAGTAAGGACAGAACTGTCATGTTTACAGAGTAGACAGGGGCTGGATCAAATGATCAATCAGAGAGGGGCGAGAAGCTGAGGGATTATTGACCAAGTCTCTTATTTAGCAAACATTTATTGAGAAGCACCCTTTGTCCAGTGTTGTGCTTGTCCCCAGAGAGTGAGGGGGTGACATATGGTCCTCCCATCTCCAAGCTCACAGTAAAGGGGCGGGGGTTAGTAACACATCCCACACATGCTTCCTCCTCTGACCAGAAGAGCCCTGGAGCGCAGTTAGAGTGAGCAGCCAGGGAGCACCCTGAGGTGGCCTGTGGTCAGGATGCGCCTGGCGGGAGGGGAAGGCCTCTGCAGGGAGCGGAGGCCTGAGGGCAGAGCAGGCCTGCCCTGGGCACCATCTGCAGTGAGGTGCTCCAGGCAGGTGGAACAGCTCTGCAGAGGGCTGAGGTTGGAAGAAGGCTAGAGATTCTGGGAACACTGAGGAGCCAGTGTGTCAAAGCCTATGAGAGAGAAGGAAGTTACCATGAAGCGCTTTCCGGGTCACTCCGAGGATTTCAACTACCTTCCAAGGCAGTAGGAAGCAACTAGGGAATTTAAGCAAGGAAAAACAGGGTAAAATTTTGGTTTTTAAACTGGTGGAATAGAAAAGGGATGGAAGGCAAGGTGATCAGTTAGGACAGTGACACATGCAAACCAGTGGCAGTGGAGGAGCAGGAAGTGGAGAGAAATGAATCATTCTGAGATTTTCAGAAGCAGAATCAACAGGATCCAGGGGTGGATTGATGCAAGTGAGGAAGGAAGAGTAGCACAAGGTCCCCGGTTTTGGGGGGAGCTGCTGGTTGAAGGGAGGGCAGTTTACCTGGTGGAGGAACCATGGTGGGAGGTGGAGGGCCAGGGCTCCCTTTGGGCCACCCTCTGTCTGAGAAGCCAAACGAGACCGTTAAGCACAGAGGAGAGGTCTGGGGTGCTGAGGAGGGTGTACACTACATATGGCTTGTGAAAGGCACCCCAACACCAGCCCACCTGGGAGAGAGGGGCCCAGGCTAGAACCAGCACCAAGGAAGCACTGCAAGTGCTCAGGATGGGGGGAAATAGAGGAACCAGGAAATGGAGCTGAAGTCAGAGTTAAGGTGAGCTTTTGGGAAATGAGGCAGCAGAAATCAGAGGAACGGGTTTATGGTAGGAGTAAACATGGACAACCGAAATGACACGGTTTTCTTTCTTTACCTACAGGAATCCAAACTGTAATGGCAGCCCAGTACCAGGATATGAGTTCCAACCCCATCAACCCAGGGACCAGCTATGGTGAGGCGAGCTCAGGGCCTCAGGCACCCTGGGTGTGGGGGGCCCTGTGGTTCTGACAGCCAGTCCCCACCTGAACAGCCTCCTTCCTCGTTTCCCTTCATTGACCCTCATCTTTTCTTTCCCTCCACCCTCTACAATTTCTCCTGAGATGGCCATGGCAGCTAAGGGGGAGAGACATGGACAGGGCCTCTGACTGATCCAGGGCTCAGCACAGTCTCTTGCTTCCTGCTTCCCACAGCACAGACAGAGCACAACAGCTGGGAAGCCTCTCTGGTTGCTTTTCTGCTCCTTTCTACAGCCTGGAGTGGGACTGAGAAGGAGAAATGCGGGAGTGATCAATACTTCACTCAGGTCCCTAATTTACCTGTTGCTGGTGGTCCCACTACAACCAACACATTACACAGGCTGACTGGGTACATCACAACCCCCCTTTACTCTTTTGCCCTTGAAAACTGGTTGTGTAAGTTGAACTGATTTATCAAACTATCCTACAACTGAGTAGATTAAAACAGCAAGTATTTAGTTGGTTCTCAATTCTGTGGGTCAGAGGGCAGTTCTTGGGCTGGGCCAGCTTTTGGGTCTCAGCCTTGACAGCTTCATGCACACGTGTGCAGCTAACAGGCTCTTGGGAAGGCCAAGGTGTCTTCAAGCAGGCCAGGCCAGGCATCTTCACACAGCAGTTGCAGGAAGAGCAGGAAGGGAACCAGGATGGGTGAACCACGGCACATAAGCACTTCTGGAGTCTCTTCTTGCATTATGCATTCCACTGTGGTGTTGTCCAAAGCCAGCCACGCAGACCATCTGGATTCACTGACTGCCTTTTAGTGGGAGGAGCTGCAATCCTTTTCCCAAAGAGGCCTGCACACAGGATGGGAACAATTTGGGGCAATCAGCCCACGGATTGCCATCCGTACACTGTCGACATTGGCAAACCGTGGCAGTGTTGGAGCAGGGCTCTGGTCCCTCTCATTTCACCTGCCATGGTTTCCCTGCTCCCCTTCCCATGGCCAAGAGGCCAATGCTTCCGGGAGATTCCGAGGATGGTGCCTTCCACCCTGACGCTAACCAAATAAACATGTGAACTTCCACCCACATTTTCCTTAGGCAACGTTCACCTTCCTGTATCCAGTGTTCTCAGACACAGAACTGGTGGAAACATATTTCTTTCATCTCAGGATTCTGGATCTCAAACATAGGAAACTTTGCCATAAAAATAGTGATGGGCTGTGTGAGCCCCGCTACCTGGCTCCATGCTGGGAAGCTGCGTTCAGCATAGAAATTGGGAAAATGAATCTACCACTGCGGAAGCCCAAAGTCAAGTTTTGTGCTCTTTCCTAAATTGCCTTACTGGGCTAGCTCTCAGCAGCAGCTCATAGTTCTCTTCCGAAAGCATTTTATTTCCTCGCTCGGAAGCCACATGAGGTCACAGTAAGAAGCTCAAGGGAATCCTGAAAAGAGAGAGTGAAGACGGGAGATCAGGGGAGGTACCGGCGGTCCAGGATGGACATTGGCCCCGAAGGCTCTCGATAGACCCTGCGAGTTCAGGGCTGGCAGCAGGGGAAGGCCACAGCCTGGAGCAGAGAGCAGCGTGGGGCAGGGGCCTTGGCATGGGAAACTGCTGGAGGTTGTTTCTAACACTGTGTCTATTTCATTGATGTCCCAGGGCCCAGAAACCAAGGTCACAGAAATCCCCAACTGAGAATTGTCTTAATTGGTAAAACTGGAGCAGGGAAAAGTGCAACGGGGAACAGCATCCTTGGAAAGAAAGCGTTTATTTCCGGCATTGCAGCAAAATCCATTACTAAGACCTGTGAGAAAGGGAGCAGCCTGTGGGACGGACATGACGTCGCTGTGGTTGACACTCCTGGCATTTTCGACACTGAGGCACAGGATGCTGACACGCGCAAGGAGATTGCGCGCTGCACCCTCCTGACCTCCCCAGGGCCTCACGCCTTGGTCCTGGTGATCCCGCTCGGCCGTCACACCGTGGAAGAGCACAGGGCCGTAGAGAAGATCCTACAAATGTTTGGAGACAGTGCGAGAGGTTTCATGATCCTCTTGTTCACCAGGAAAGATGACTTGGAGGGCGCCGATTTCCACGATTACTTAAAGGAGGCTCCAGGAGTGATTCAAGGGCTGGTGGGCCAGTTCGGCGGTCGCTACTGTGCATTCAACAACAAGGCCACCGGAGCCGAGCAGGAGGAACAGAGGGCGCAGCTGCTGAGCCTGGTCCAGCAGGTCGTGAGGAAGAACGGCGGGAGATGGTACACCAATAGCGTGTACCAGAGGGCTGAGGCGGAAATTCAGAACCAAATCCTAGCCATCCGAGAAGAGTGCAGAGCACAGCTGGCAAGAGATAAAGCACAGATAAGAGAGGAGTATGAAAGGGAAATCAGAGACCTGAAGAGTGAGTTGGAGCAGGAAAGGAGAAAGGTGCAAATGGAGAGGCAACTAATGTCCAGGGAGTCCTTCTGGGCTTCCCGGCAGCAGAACGCCAGAGCGGAGGTTGAGAACCAGGTTGACATAGTTGAATTAATCATGAAAGCCTTGGAGTTTGTTTCCTCTTTAGTGCATCTGTTCTCGTAAAAGGAGGCCTAAAGAAAAACGCATTTATATTTTCCAACTATCACCCGATGACCCTCCCCCTGAGACTTGTTCACCAAAGTCAGAGAGCTCTAGTTTCTGCCTCTCAGACTCTTACCACCAGAGAATGCAGTCAAGTTCACCCTTGGCAATAGGCAGCTGTTTGCTTTAGCGGGAGAAGGACAAATTCTCAAAACTCGAAATTCGAAAGCCAAAAGTAAGGATGCTTGCTCCCAGTGAATTCTTCCTCAGAGACATGGGGAAAGGAACGCAGGAGGCCAAAGAACATGACCCCAAGCTGTGTCCACAGTTTCTAGAAAAAGTTTCTCCTCCAGATTCTTTTAGATTGGTAGGTAGTCTCTGCAGCTTCTACACACTTCCCTTGGCCCTTAGGCTGGTAACGATCATCTCACCCGTATAGTTTGTCAGAAGCTCAATTTCTTGTTTGCATTGGGCAGTCTTATAGATGGAGATGGTTTCCTCTCAGTGAACTTCAAATTGTTTGATTATAGATTTCACAGAAGGACTTGAATTGTTCCTTATATCTGCTCTCTTCGAAGAACAAAGAGTTGTTTGGAAAACGGATCTCTCAGAACTCAACTAAGTAGGGATCCCCAAAAGCCAGAGAGCATGAAAGACAGCTTTTCAACCACTCAGTGTGCAGTGTGGGGTCCGCTCAGGTGTGTCTGTGGCCCTCTGACCCGACTCAGCTTAAACAGCCTGATGAACACCCAGATCTGTCCTTCTCCTAAGAAACACCCAGCTGTTGCCCCCAGGCCTTCGCCTCTCGCCCTGAGTGCTGAACCCTTGGCAGGTTATCCATTCTTCTCTCCCCACCCAGTTGAATTGTTTGCTTATTGTTATCATAATAAAACTTTTCAGTTCTCACCTGTGTGAGCAGAATTGGACTCTTTTGTCTTGGAAGAAACCTCAGCTACTTCCAGTAATACAGAGATGAATTTCATCTTTTGGTAAAAGTTCAAGATGCTTTTAGAGCTGGGCGTGGTCTACCCCCATGGTGGCCTGGCTCCTCCCTTTCCCTGACGGGTTACAGCTACACCCTCCCCCTTTCTACTGACCAAAGACCACAGTCTCCTTGGCTTTTCGTTTGCAGTGAGAGAAATTGTGTGTAAGCAATGTTTCTCAGACTTCTGCAGTTTTCCTGGTGAAAAAAACTTCCTTGAACATGAAGATGACAACAGTTGAAGTTCCCATTCATTTTCTGCTTTGCTACTGGGTTCTCCTCACCTAGGAATTTCTAGGAATCCCCAAAGCATGTTCCCATGCTTCACCAGCATGTCCTGGTGGTCACATTTGCCAACTCTCCTTGTCCTGTCATCTTGAAATTGGCTTCTCCACGCATGCCCTAGAGAGAACATATAACTCTCCAATATTTCCCCAAAGTACAAATGAGTTTCGATTGGACATTTTACAAAAGTTAGTGAAGGATCCATAGCAAGAGAAGGACCACACAAAGAAAACACATGATTCCTTCAGAAATGGTCGCTCAGAGGAAGATGTCTTCCATCTTGCTCTGCAGAATGTGGGTGTCCTTTGTGTCTATTTATTTCCATCACTGGACTTGTAGCCAAAATTTTGAGACATTAATAGCTTATTGTTTACAACCTGCAAAAAGCCACATAGATCTCTCAACGAAAAGTAAATACAGGTTTAATATGAAAAAAGTCTTTCATTGAGGTGGTTATTTTTGGCATAACATGGATTTAATTATTCTTTCCCTTGTGTTTCCTTGTGTTCAATTTAGTGCTACATTAAGTTGAGGCAAAGAACACGGTTCTTCCTTGAGAAGCAGCTAGGAGACGAGAAACCCATGTGAAAAACCTGGAGAAGAGTGTTGTTTGTTTTCCTCTCGGGGAGAAGGCAGACAGAAGGCCTTGACACATATTATGCACTGTGATTAATATAAGAGGAGAATGAGGCACATTTCCTCCTATCAAGAGTTTATACCTGGGCTGGCCTTGCAATCACAAGGCCCTTGGTTCAATCCCCAGAACCACAATAAAATAAAGTGAACTAAAATAAAACAAAATAAAGTAAAATAAAATAAAATAATAAAATAAAATAGAGGTTATACCTATTTATCCATTCATATACTTATTGTTTCTAGTTCATGGTAGATTTTAGATCAGACATGAGGAATCTATGAAAGAGTGAAACAAAGTCCCTTTCAAGACTGGTTTCACTTACCTCAGCACAATGGTATTGAGCGTCACCCAAGTTAGACATATTATAGTCAATTCCTTTTATTGCTGAGGAGTTTTCTATCATATAGTTGCTCCACAGCTTGTTTATCACTTCTTTTTTTATCCTTTTCTTATGTACCTCATTGATTTCTCTTGTCTGATTGCATTGGCTAATGCCTCCATTACAATGGTGAACAATGGTGGAGATGGTAGGCATGGAGTCTTATCCTGGCACTGCCTCCAGTGTTCCCCAATTAGGTAAGGATCTGGAGCACAGTAACGCATACTGCTCTGCTTTTGTTCATCTTAAGATGTAAACTCATATCTTGAATTTTAAAACTTTCTTTTTGTTAACATAAGGTTATAAAGCTATAAAATTTCTCAATGCATGTTGGTCCACATTTTTATTTAAAGAGGTTGTCAAAGAAATTGTTGCTTTAGTTATGGAAAGTTTTGTTGGGAAATTGGGGGAAAGACTAAAAATTTAAATTTTTACCACACAAGAAAGATCTTTCATTAAGCACCATTACAATTGCCCATGAAAAACAAAACCTTTATAAATATAACGAAAGATTAAATGATTTAAAATTGGAAGCTGATGAGTACTTTTCCTAAGTGATAGAAGTATGACTTGAAAGATACCATCCAGAGGGACCAACTCTGAGGCGAAAGTTTTATGAATTAGCTCCTTAGAAATGACGAAACTCCAGAAATTTTTTGTCTTAAAGTATTTCCTTTAAAAAATTTAAGCCCCTGACTTCACTTGCTGCTATAACAAAACACCCAAGGCTGGGTAATTTATTAACAAAAAATAAATTTCTCACAGTTCTGGAGACTGGCAAATACAAAATCAAGACTCTGAGTGGCTTTGTTGTCTGGTTAGAGCCTACTCTTTGCTTCTAAGATGGTGTCTTGACTGCCGTGTCCTCTGGAGGGGAAGAATGCTGTATCTCACGTGACAGAAGGGCAGAAGAGAGTCAATCCACTACTATTAGTCATTTTCGAAGTGACATTAATTCGATCATGAAGGCAAAGTCCTCAAGACCTACGAAAATTGGCTTGGATTAGAGGACAACTCAGGCCACAGCACCTGTCACACGGGAGTTCAGCTAGTGCCTGACACACGTCCTTACGCTGCAACAGTCTCGCTCTTACATCCCATGACCCAGGATCACTGGACCATGCCTCGTTCGCTTGTGAATTCTGCCATAATCTTGCCGGTATTGGTTCCAAAGAGCATTTCAGCTTCTTCTACTTGTACAGAGGATTCGGTTAGAAGCCCATGGGGTACTAAGAGTGGATGTGGGGCTGGGGTTGTGACTCAGTGGTGGGGCCCTTGCCTCACACGTGTGAGGCTCTGGGTTCCATCCTCAGCACCACATTAAAAAAAATAATCAAGCAAAATAAAGTTATAAAAATATAAAATTGCTAAAATAAAAGAGTGTATGTGGGAGTCTGGGCATCCCTTGCAGGGCTGGGAACGCAGAGCTCTGGGCAGCTCCCTGGGCCCTGAGCTGCGTGGCCTCAGGTGCTCCTCTGATGTGGCGCCCAGCAGTGGTCTGTGCTTGTGTCTCTGCTGCTGCGGCCAGCGTGTGGTCCCCCTGCTGTCCACGTCCAAGTCTCCCCTGCGTGCCTCCGGTTGGCCAACTTCCACCTGGACCACAGGGCAAGGGGTGACGAGAAATGTCCTTCCTGGTTCCTTCTGTGATTCCGAGAAGCACGAGAGCCACACTTAGAAGCTCTGCCCAGCTAAACCATTCCTACAGGAGCATTCACATTCTGTTGGGCTTTCTCGTGGAAGCATTTCCTCTCTTGATGCCAGGTGCGGCCAGAACAGAGTAGTGCCACCTTGGATTTTAATTACCCCTGTCCCTTCTCTGTAGCCACGGGCAGAGTGCACGTTCTTGTTCACCACGCTGCCAAGTTCCCAGAACCCACGAAGCTCTCTGAACACTTCCTACCTTTTTGGTGATGCGCCTCCCTCCGCCTTTGGAAGGTCTGGTGATACCTGTTAGCCTGGGTGGTTTCTTCAGAATAGATTATCTTGTTTTGTCCCTTCTCCAGTTGTTATGTTGATAACCAGGCCCTGCTGCCCTCACTGGACAGTAGCATCTTACTTAGAAGAAATCTAGGAGGTAAGATACAAAGTCCCCACTCTGCTCACTGGGGAGACGACCCAGAGAGCAAGGCAGAAGGACAGGCAACCCAATGTGTGTCCCAAGTTTCATCTCTCCAGGTGTCGATTCAGAACACAAGATGTTCATTAGAGATCTGAGCTCCGCTCACGCCTGGATCCTTGAACAGCCCAGTGCTCCCCGGGACTCAGCCTCAGGGCCAGTTGCTATCGCCTCCCAAGTGCTGAACACAGGAGGTGGCGGGGGACCCAGGCACAGGGCTCAACTTCGAGTTCGCATGAAATGAGGTAAAAGAGACAGAGGACGGGCCTCGAATGGAGAATGCAGGAGGAAGCATGAGCAAGTGGCCTCAGAAAATCCCCAGCAGGAGGGAGGGGTGCGGCCCCTCGCCTACTCTGGGACCCCGGCTTGAGCCAATACCCCGACCTCCCGAGGGGATGAGAGGACGGGATGCGCAGCCACCAAGTGGGTGGGAAATACTCAGCAAGGGCTTCCTGAGTTCTGGGAACCTGGCAGCAAGGTGAACCAGGACAGGCACTCTGCCAGCTGCTACGAGGAGGGACAAAGCGTCATTACAATCCACCCTGGTAACTCTTTGGTCCTGGCCATACCCAGCATCGAAGAGAGAACCGTCTTTAAAGGGACAGGAAATGCTTCTGGAGAAGGTTGAATGGACGGTTGTTTAAAAAAGGTACACTGAGATACAACAAAAAGTTTTTAAAAGTTTATCTGAGTAAGAGACAATTCATGAATTGGGAGATGTCACACTGAAATCACTAAAGTGATTGATGATCATGTATAAATACATAAATGCAAATATTTTATAGGGTGAAGACAGAAGCAAAATAAAGAAATAACTGGATGGGTTGAGTTACAAAATTGCTTTTTACAAACAAAATGACCTTATTGGAAATCCCTAGTCACATGACACTCCCGCCGGCTCCCAGCATCAGCGGAGGGTGTGTGGTTTCCCATGTTAAGCACTTACCAGCAACGGCCCTCCGCTGTCTGCAGTTTAAACAGGTGAGCAGTTTTTAGATTGTTGGTCTTGCTTACTCAGGAAGTTTTCCAGCGTGGGCTTCTTCATCTGTGCCGACACGTCTTGAAAATGTGCCTCCTTGCTTCTCCGTCCTCTGAGAAGGAGCCGGGAGGGACACTCCTCATTACCCCTTCTCCACAGAGACCTCAGGGGAGTCACGGCCAACAAAAAGCACGTGGGAGATTTGGACGTGGAGGACCAACAGGCTGGTGGCAACAATGCACAGACCACAGCTGTGTCACAGCAGAGGAGCACCTGAAGCCACCCAGCTCAGGGCCCCGGGGAGCTCCCCGGAGCTGTGTTCCCAGCCCTCAAGGGATGGCCGGCTCCACGTCCACTCCCAGTACCTAGATGGGCGTCAGTTCCCAGCTGAATCCGCTGCACAAGTGCAAGAAGATGAAATGCTCCTTGGAATCAGTGAAGGCAAAATACGGCAGGATCATAGACTGTGAGAGCGAGACCCTCACATCATGGGGGTGCCAGGCAGGTAGCTGAGCTCCTCTGTGAGAGGCTCGAAGGGCACAGAACCATCTATGCCACTGAGCCATGTTTTGTCCTCAACACACAAAGTCTTTCATGAATTTGGAAATATTCCAGAACAAAAGTCCCCAAAGTGTTGATTGGACAATGTCTCTCACATCACACCTCTCATCCAGTCCTGATGAAAAGTGCTTGCAAAATTTCCAATTTTAAATCAGTCCTTGACATTATTAAAAACTCTTGCCTCTGTTTTCAACTTTTTTGTGCTCTAGAGGAAGATCTTTTGTGTTTCATGCACATTTGTTTTTTAGTTGTTTCCCCTTATTTTCCAACAAAATTTCCATAATTGAAGTAATCGTTTATTTTACCCTATTTCTAACTAAAAATGGTTTCCTTTTTGTGCAAGAATCCAAGCTGTTTTAAAGTCGGACAAATCACAAGCTCAGATTCTGTTAAAAATCACATAGAATTTTTTTGGTGAACATTTAATTCTGATTCTAGGTGTCTCATTTTTATCAATTATGTTTTTCATCATTCAAATGAAGCTTTTTTTTTTTTTTTTTTTGGTACCAGGGATTGAACCCAGGGGCACTCCACCACTGAGCCACATCCCCAGCCCTATTTTGTATTTTATTTAGAGACAGGGTCTCACTGAGTTGCTTAGGGCCTCGCTAAGTTGCTGAGGCTGTCTTTGAACTCGCGATCCTCCTGCCTCAGCCTCCTGAGCCACTGGGATTACAGGCATGTGCCACCATGGCCAGCTTCAAAGGAAGCTTTCTGCCATCTCTCTGTGTATCTGCTGAAACACCTCTTCAGGGCTGGGAATGTAGCTTAGTGGCGGAGCTCTTGTCTAGTAGGTGCAAGGCCCTGGGTTCTCTTTCTCGTACCCTGCGCACACACAAAAATCTCTTGATGTGCTGCTATACTTGACTTCCTTTCCCTTCATTAAAACTCTGTAGATAGGGTTTTTCTATGCAGCAGAATATTGCAGTTGCTGTTCCTCATGAAATTTGCGACAGATCTCCCAGTCTGTGTGGTTTCCTCCTGCTCATCATATATACTAGCTTACTTCTCTGCATCAGTAATATGCTCTCATTTTGAATTAAAAATGTGTTTACATTTATATTTAAACTAAAATTAATTTAATTATATTGTAATTAAAATTATAGTTTTCCTCAGTTTCAGGTGGTGGCCGCTGGGGTCTTCAGCTTCCAGTCTGTGGAGGGCAGGGCGGCGTGGACAGCAGCCCCACTGCCCACGTCCACCCGCCCCTGCTTCCCGAGCCCGCTGCTTCTCTGCTCAGCCCCGGGAGCGGCCCAGATGCAGGCCATCAGGAGTGCGGTGGTGGGAGCTGTAGGTGAAACTTGCCTCCTGATCAGTTACACAACCAATGCATTTCCTGGAGAGTCTGTCCCCGCTGTCCTGACAGCTATTCTGCCAACGTGATGTAGATGGGAAGCCAGGGGACTCGGGCTTATGGGACGCAGCTGGACAGGAAGATGAGGATGGATTGCGCCCCCTCTCCTATCCACAAACAGACGTTTTCTTAATTTGCTTTTCCCTTGTGAGTCCTGCATCATTTGAAAATGTCCCTGCAACGTGGTACCGGGAAGCAGGACACCACTGTCCCGACACTCTCATCCTAGTGGGAAGGAAACTTGGCCTTGGGGATGATAAGGACACGATTGAGAAACTGAAGGAGAAGAGCTGACTCCCATCACCTAGACACAGGGTGAGCGAGCTGAGGAGGTTGGTGCGGTAAACACCTGCAGTGCCCAGACTCCCACGGAGGCCCAATGCAGTGTTCCATGAGGCTGTGAGCAGTCCTCTGCCACCCCGTCAAGAAGAGGAGGAGCAAGGCCTGCTGTTGTGAATGTCCACGTCCCTCATTCCTGGGCCTGCCCCTGGGAACCTTTGTAGGCTTCTCTCAAGAATGGTGGAGCCTTTCCACTCAATGCCAAGTTTCTGTTACAGATTAATTTTTCCATAAGACCATTTTGAACCAACCAGTAATTTTAAGGATTTGTTTTAGGTGTATGAGTCCAAACTCACATTCTATTAAAACTTAACCCTAAAATGACAAGCCTTCTTAAAGTCTGATTTTTCAAAAGCCCCTGTTCTTGCTCAGATTAAGAGTTGCCAAATGCCTTCTGTGTAAGTTGCGTTGTGCTGAGAACACTGAGCACTAACCTGTTGGGGGAACTTGTCCAAGACGACTGTGCTGCTGAATCAGGAGGGGCGGACGCTCTCCGGGCAGTTTCAGAGCATGTGAAGCAGCCCGGCCTCCTTG